>JACCGJ010018281.1:0-236486 GCA_013407085.1 Atriophallophorus winterbourni | reverse complement strand
GCCGCTTTGTACCCAAATTCCCAAGAATCTTCTTTGAAGCCGACTCATCTTCCAGGAGGAGATAGTCGCACAAAAGTAAAAGTTCGTATAACGAGACGAAGAGAGGATGGTTATTACAACACAATGTACGAAGCGGTCGTGCCACCGCTGTTTTAATTTCTGCATGCCCCAAACGTGGCCTAAGCACATCAACCCTGTTTACCTGTGTTTTAGCATTAAAGAGGCTTTAACCCCAATCTCAGTAGACAAAATGCCACGAGTTGCTTTCCTTTAAGCACCGATACGCAAGAGTATAAACGAAATGCGGTTTTTGATGATGACGAAGTAAGAGCAGGTTAATCAAGAATGTACGAATAGCAAGTCTATTAATTTTATAGACAACAATTGTTAACGAAAATCATGGTACTCTTCCCAGGAAGTAAGATTCACCGAATCAAAAGCCCATCAAACAAGAAACAGATTAACACAATACTCAGTTCAGTAGGTAACTCCAATTAATGACAGAAACAGATTAACTCAATACTCAGTTCAGTAGGTAACTCCAATTAATGACAACAGCATCCGCGATCAAGAAACTGTCTGGTAGCATTTTATTACAGGAATCACGGGCGATTATTTTCAAGACATGCACTACCCGTTTCAACCATTGCACAGATGTGCAATTGTACAGTACTTCTTTGCTGCGCGGATAACACCATGCTAAAGTGCTTTGCCAACGCTAGTGATCTGCATGCTGAAAAACGCTCGAGCCTCGCTACCATTTTTATTTCTATTTACTTTCTCGTATCTGTCTAGGACTGGGCAACCTGACAGTATCTCAGCAGTTGTTTACCCAACCATTGCGGGTCATCATTATCAAGCAGGACAGGCAGATTAGCAAACGCGTGAAAAAGATGGTGAGCGGAATATGAAAAAGCAAATGCGAAAAAGCAGTTTGTTTTTATATTTTCACTGCATGCGAGATTTTTTCTTGTTTCCAAATATAATATAATAATATCGGATAGAAATTATGACACAATAAAATACACTGGCGCCACCGACTTTGGATTGCAGCCATATTTGATAGTTTCCAACCCACTATTAGGTGGACCTTTCGGACCTCACCCAGGCAAACGAATACGCTGCACTGAGCCTATCGCTACAGTGAGTTTGTTCACCAATTAACAATTAAAATGAAAAAAGTGAAAAACAGCATGTGTAGAAGAAAAATTTCATTGTTCCTCTTCCTTCCTTCATACATCGTTTTGCTGAACGGCACCTTACTGTTATCAGAATGCACACACACACACAAATATATATATATATAATATATATATATATATATATATATATATATATATACTATTCACAATGTTAGCGACCTGTAGTTACGATGCCAGTTATTAGTTTGCGAAAATGCAGCATCACAAAATCGAACTCACTGCTATGTCCCCGGGAACGGCGCTCATCACTGCGAACACTGAACCAGTAAAGGCCGAGAGGTGATTGATGAAATAAAAAGATAGTAAACATGCAATGATAAATCATGATAACTGAAATCAAAATCCAGTATAAAACCACGGTTACCTGACTCTTGTCACATACCTGTAGCTAAGATTAAGTTTAATGGACAGGGACAGTGGTCGAGCAGAAAACGCGAAAACGGAGTACACGTAAAAAGTAGCTAAGCGTCATTAGTATAAACAAAACTGACAATTTTAAACGGAACCATTCTATGTGGTAACGAGAAACGAGCCTACAAATTATACTTCGAAAGAGTTTATCAGCACAAGTCACTGAAAAAACATGAAATGTCCATAAGTATAAAATGACCCATTGGCCGATGTATAGTCCATGGTTGAGCGCAGATGTAGAATGTGTGAAACGATAAAGTTTATTGAAATCAGGATGAGCTGATGCCTCAGCGTTTTGTCCACATGAAGCTGACCTTGAGTTGTTGGTCAAGCTTGACTGGTAAGTATGAGGATGATCTTCAACATACCGGCGTCTGGAGCTTCGTTCACGCGAGTAGCTGTCACAACTTTCACTACTTGATCGTGAGCGAGTAGCCTGTCTATGTCCACCGTAATCCCGTACGGACGACTGGCCTGTGAGTGCAACGGAACGACCACTTGAGCTTTGAGGCATAATTTGAGAGAAATTGGCGCCACCAAATTGGGAATTGGCCAAAAGTGGCATCAGCCCGCTAATTGCGCCAGTTGAATTGGTTGGCAGAACCCGTCCAGACACAGGAGGAAAGAGCGGAGGGATGATGGAGCTTTGCTGAGGCAAGCGATTTAGATGAACAGTAGAATTCAATGTCGAAGCTGACCGTCCGGTACAAGTGACGCCGGATGTTGACTTGATAGCAGCCATGGCGGCTGCAGCAGCCATAGCCGCAGCCACGTTCACTTGCATCAACGGAATGGGCGCACCAACAGGAACACGTGAACCGTCTGTAGCATGTGCAGGTAAACCAGAATGACCGAGTAAACTTCTTTTATCGGCCACTTGGCGAGCGTATCCAAAAGCATCGCCCAATAATCCTTGACCGCCCGATCCAAAAGGGCGTGCATCACGATAGGGCTTTTCCTAACCGAGCAACTATTCGTTTTCTAGACGTTGAATCCTCACGAAGGGAACGACCGCTGCCAATGATCACAGAATCCTCGAAAAACGCACGGCACAAAGATTCTCCACAAACAGGTTCGATTTCCTAACGAAAGAAATTAGTACAATTGAAACGAACCTGGCCATCACGACCGATTTTTACTGGCTTATTTTCGTTCCACGGGTTACTGAGGTGACCTACACGTGAAAAAGGGAGATCTCGTCTGAAAAACAAATAAGAAACGGCAGGTTTACTTGGTCAACCATTCGATTCGGAAAGGATTACTCAACAAAGTATTGTTCATCCGAGGAGGGAGAACCCAAGAGACTTTAATTCTCGGGTCAGACGAGGCGGTTACACGGGCAACTCCTTGGAATTTGCCGCTTTCCCGTACGGAAAAAATTAACAGTACATTGGGACAATCGAAAAATGCTTTATTCAGGCGATTTTCATTTGCTTTTGTAGTGGACCAGACATCGCGATCTTTGGCAATATCAACGTTTTCGAAGTTGTTACTTTTGATCATGAAATATCGAGCATCCTTTAAAAACTTTTCAATTTTTAAAGATGAATTGCTATGTTTCTTAGGTTCACGTTGCGGTGAACTAGCTGCTGTTTTTTCGGAATGCTCTTTTTCCCGATGTAGTTCTTCTTCACGATAAAATTCATCAGTTGTAGCATCAAAATGTAGTTCTTCTTTATCACTTTCTTCAGAAATCCTGTCCCATTGGATAGGGGAGATGGCTATTTTACAAGGAGAACGTTTTTCAACAGGTTTTATTGTTTCCTCAAACGGATCCACGTCATCCATTGTGAGATCCGGTTTCGTTCCAGCTCCTGGCTGGACTCTATCAAAAATATCTTGCTCCACGGAATGAGATACAATATTATCCGAATTAGACCCTGCTTCATCATTCGTAGATGATTTAACTTGAATTGTATCACAAGTAAATTCTTCTTGAGAAGTGGCCGCAGATAAGTGCTTCTCCAAATCCAATTGTACAAAGGACTCCGGTAATTCGCAAATGGCATCGGTATTTTCACAATGATTACCACTAGGAGAGTCACCGGTATTCGACATATTTAATTCAACTTCACATGCTTCAGATACCATAGAATTTGGAGCTTCAGATAAATGGGAAAATTTGCGTTCAAGTGACATGTCAACAGAAATCACGGGTGGGCTATTGCAAGGGGTAGACGAAGGAGAAACCGAATGATCAATAACGATTGCGTCGACATGAGATTCGGACGACTGCATATCTTTGAATTGAACAACAACATCAGAGTCCATTTTTGGCGATTCTGAAACAAGGAATTCGTTTTAGAATGGAGAATTCATTTAGGAGTTGGTTGTTTATAAATACATTGTTCTAGAATAGGCAAAAGTATTAGATTGAATTAATACATAAAAAGTCACGTTTTAAAAAATATAATGTTCTAAATGTTTTCAGCTGAATCAACATAATACTCACAATTACATATGTTGACCAAATACTTTTCTAAAAACGATATTGAGCTTAAAAATGGGCATTACATTTACCAATGAACGTTTCTCATTCTAAACCTGCATGGGCTGGATATAAAATGCCGTAATATTGCAAATAAACAGCTCAAAATATTTGAACAAGCGACAATCAGTAGATAAGATATCAAAAGAATAAAGAGGATGTGAAAAATATAAGAATTTAGACATTTCAGATTACATGCACAGCTTTGGTGACGCGGTTATGTGGTATCATGAAGTGTAGGCAACCGGGTAGTATCATGCCTACGTTCAACGATGCCGACGACAACGCTTTGTACCCCCCTTCTCGCTTTGTACATCTCATTGTTTATGTTGAACGGCACTATATCTGTATCAGATTGTGCAAATATAATATAATAATCATGAAGTGATCGGTTTCTACACAATGGGATGATATGGTATGACATTATTACATTTAAGTAAACAATAAGTTTCTCTGGTGCAGCGCTTGGCTAATTCCGTTGTCCCAAACTAGTGTATCATCTAAATCAGCCCACATAAGCGTCAAAAACTGCATGACTCCATGTACCACCAAAAGATCCTGGGTGTGTCAGGGCATCAAACTATTGTCTCTTAGTGTAAGAAATTCCATGTATTGAAGGCAATACTACCTACGTATGGGTTCGCCTATCAAACGATTGGTAAGAAAAGGTATCACGGATGATAACAGTATCTTTAACATGATCAACAAATGAAGCCAAAGATCGCTTCAGGGAAAACGCATTTTGAAAAATTAAAAGTGCCCAGTCTAGGAGAGGACACACCATCACAGGCAACAGCAAAGTACACGTTTACATTATTTTCAAAACCGCGAAGCATTAACTGTCTGTCAACTATTCAAAAACAGCCGGGAAGTATGTCGTGTGTGAATATTTAATCCTACTTTTATTATAATCAAACGTTTACAGGTATGGTATGAAAGCACAGGCCTGATGCAGGCAAAGTGCCGCACAATGTTACAGCTTTTTGATGAATAAAGCCTGAATACAAGCAATCACTCATTATCACTTGAGCCATATGTTCTTCGTTAGTCAAGTTGCACAAAGTTTGATTTAGGACATTTTGAGAAGATCGTATTCCAAGCCCGCAAACAGGTATTCAATGAGACAATAGATGACCAGAGGCAGCATCCCGAAAACGATCAGACTAATTTGCAACGAAGAGGTACAACCGCCCAGAGCACGCTGATCTTCAGACGTACTACCCACATTTGTTTGTTGGGGTAGATACCCCCGGGATTTATTGTATAAATTCTTGACAAGTCAAGGATCAAATTTGATTGTCAGATGTTAATTGAAAAGCGTAACAAGTAGAAATTAAGTGAGCAGAATTTTTGTTTTATTAGAAATGATTGTCTGGACGCCAGTATTTTGAACTATTAATCTGTTTGCCTTATACATCCTGATTAAGTTGGGCACCTAGACTCATCATCATCATCATCATGAAGCACAAGTCTGGAGCCAGACAAAGTGCCAAGCAATATGAAGCAGGAAAAGCAGATAAGCAAGCGCGTGGAAAAGGGAAAGCAGGCAAGCGGAATACGCAAAAGCAAATGCACAAAAAGCAGCTTGTTTTTGTAGTTTCACTGCATGCGATTTTTCGGGTTTTTTGTTGTTTTTTTATGTAAAATAATACCGAATAAAAAATTATGACACACATAATAAAATACACTGGCGCCACTGACTTCGGTTTGTAGCCATATCGCGTAAGGTTTCCAGCCAACTATTAGGTGGAGCTTTTGGACCCCACCCAGGCAAACGAATACGCCCAACTGAGCCTAGCGCTACGGTGAGTTTCTTCATCCCAACGCGCCACGTCATGGACTGGCCACCCGATCTTTTCTCCCAGCTTCTGTCAGGCTCTGCGAATAAGGCGCGGTACGGTAAACGGTGAGTAGGCATTCTTAATACATGTCCCAACCATCGCAAGCGAGCAAGCATCAGCATTTCTCTCAGTCCGTGGCCACCTGGTCCTAACACCCGCTTGCAGACATCTATATTTGTAACACGATGCTGCCACCGAATGCGAGCAATTCTACGCAGGCAACGGGTATCAAAAACAGAAAGCCGACGGACATCTTCCGCTCGGATAGACCAGGTTTCGCAGCCATAAAGGAGTGTAGCACGCACCACTGCGTTGTACACTCGGCCTTTAGTATGGAGTGAAACATCGCGTCGACGCCACAGGTGGCGAAGGTTAGCAAACGCTGCACCCGCTTTGCGAACACGATGTGAGATCTCGTCCTCGACACAACCTCCAGCGGAGATACAACTGCCAAGGTAAACAAAGCTGTCGACCAATTCAAGATTGACATCGCACACAGTTAGGTTTGGAAGAGAGCCGCTCCAATCCTGGGTAAGTGTTTTACACTTGTTAGGCGCAAAGCACATGCCATACCTTGAAGCTTCAAGTGCCAGGCGGTCCAGGGCTTGTTGCATTATATGAGGGTCATCTCCCAGAAGTGCGATGTCATCGGCATACTCTAGATCGGTCGCTCGCTCACCCGGCAGAAGTTCAACACCTGTGCCCACCAGGCCAGCTAAAGCTTTTCTCAGGACATCGTCGATCGCGAAGTTAAAAAGGAACGGCGAGATAGGGCAGCCCTGCCGCACCCCGCTGGAGATATTGAACGAGGACGACAATTGTCCGTACGCTCGAACCCTGCCCGAAGTTTGGCAATATAATGCTTTCAAGATCCAAACATACTTCTCGGGCACTCCATGTCTCAGTAGACAGTTCCAAAGACTTTCACGATCGATTGAATCGAATGCCGCTCGGATGTCAAGGAATACCACGATAGTTGGTTTACGAAAAGTGTGGCGTTGCTCCAGTAACTGACGGAGTGTGAAAATTTGATCTATGCACCCTCGGCCGGCACGAAACCCAGTTTGCTCCTCACGGATTTGCTCTTCCCGTTTGGTACTCAATCGGTGAAGCAGAATGGACGCCAGTATTTTAGGAGCTACTGAAATGAGACTGATACCCCGATGATTTTCACAGGAATCGCGCCGTCCCTTTTTGAAAATAGGAGCAATTATTGATTCTCTCCAAGGGATCGGAACGCGTTCCTCAGCCCATATGTTGGCGAACAGCGCTTGAAGTTCGCGAACTAAAGCGAAACCGCCATCTTTGAACAATGACGGAGGCAAAGCATCAGCACCTGATGCCCGATGGCGCTTAAGGCTCCGGACTACACTGTAAATCTCTGATTGAGTCGGAGCCTCAAGAGAAATCGACCATGGGGTACAGTGTTCCGTATTCTCGAAATCAGTGGGTGCAGAAGGCCAGTTAAACTGTGCTTCAAAATGTTCTGCCCATCGCTCCATGCGTCTGTGCATGTTAAAAACTGGCAAACCATCTGCTTCACGTATCAACTCACTGATGCCTGGTCGCCCGCTTCCAGTTGTTCTGATGAGTTGGAACAATTTTCTGAAATTGCCTACAGCTGCCGCAGATTCCATTTCCGTAGCCTTAGAACTCCACCAACTTTCCCTGTCGGTTCTCAAACTGGCAACCAGTTTACGTTTAATAAGCCTTCGTGACGCATCATGTATGCTATCAGCAGAAAGCAACCGACGTTGGTCCATTAATTGGAGAGAATTCGCAGAAACCCAGTGCTGAGCTACACGGGATGTCAACCCACAACTATCCAACGCGGCTGTTTCCAAGGAGGTTTGAATCCCACTCCATTGGTCATCGATACTATTTTGGGGAACTGTAGACAGATGCAGACTCAAATTGGCCTGAAACCCTCGGAGAACCGGGAGATCGTTAAGCCTAGCAACATTCAACTGCCTTGCAACATTTCTACGTTTCCCACCAAAACGCATCGAGAGCTTAGCACAGACTAACGCATGATCGGACTCTAGACAGGTGCCCCAGTAGGAGCGGCAATCTTGCACACTCCCTCGCCAGGAGTAGCTGATAGCAATATGGTCAATTTGCGTGAACAAGGCCGCCGATGGAGATCTCCAAGTGGAGCAGTGGCGCTTCGAATGGCGGAAGTTAGTGCTGGCAAGGTACAGTCTGTGCTCTGAGCACAAGTTAAGCAATCTTTCGCCGTTGTCATTACGATGACAATCGAGACCAAACCGTCCACCCACGAAATGCTCGTTTAAGGATAGACGGCCAACACGTGCATTCATGTCTCCAGCTAGGACAACGATGTCACTCCTCGATGCAAGTCTAATGAGTTCTTGTAATCTTCCATAAAACTCATCCTTGTCACGTTCAGAGCTACAGTTAGTCGGTGCATAGGCAGCAACCACAAACAGGTCGCGGGATTGGTTGCGAAATCGGCCTTTTTTGCACGAACCCTGTAGTCTTACTGCACAAAGGCGACTGTCGACTGGGATCCAGTCTAACAGTGCGACCTCAGCTCGCTCACTCAAGACGATTCCGACACCAGCTTGACCAGATACCATGGCATCGTCATCAGTGGACAAACGTAGATAGTGTGACTTACGTAAGTTCGAAGGGTTAGACAATCGTGTAACTGAGCTAGAGTTATGCATGCGTGTTTCCGACAAACAGCACACATCGACGTCGAGGCTATCAAGCGTGCGAGCCAAGGCTGCCTGCTGTCCGATGCTAGCTAAAGTCCGTACATTAAACGCAGCTAATTTGAATGGTACGCGTGGGCGGAAGAACGCTCTGGAGGCATTCGAAGCAGGCAAAATATTCGAAGTAGCTGAATTTGGAAACCTCGATGAACAAGCTGCACTTCTGTCAGGGCTAACCAAAGAACCACAAAACGGAAAACAGTTATTAAAAAAGTTTGCATGCAGTGTGAGATCATGTAAAGCATTTTGAGCAGAGAGCAAAGAGCTTGAGAGCAGAGAGCGTGAGAGCACGGGATCTGTCATTTTTACCTTTATTTTCATAATTGCTTGTGGGCGTGATACTACCCGGTTGCCCAGGCCGAAGTAGGGGGTTAGCTTAGGGGGCCCCACCCGGAGCCTTTGGCTAAAAAGCCTGAACCACAAGGCAGTGGCTTGAGACTGAGTTTGTCTGACCTCTATCCATCGACCTTCCTGGTATGAGTAGCTCTGCTGGCACCAAAAGGCACCACCCAGTATAGCTCAATGGGTCATGAAGGTAAACAAACCATCGCACCACGTTAAGGACCAGTCTCAGCGCGACCTAGACTTTAAGTTGACTTGAGCAGACGAATCTCTTGACAAGCTGGTACGACCTGTCTCCATCGTCCACATGATCTGACCCGACAGTCGGTAATCACTCTATTAGGCGTGTACGAAATCACAGGTCTGGATCCAGGCAAACTGCCGTAAAGTTAAAACTGTGCGTAGGCTAAAATATTAAAAGGTTGGCCAGTCTTAGGTAGATAATAAAAGAGAATGGCCGAGGGGATTTTAACGTAGTGAGATGGTTTGTGTACCTCAATGACCCATTGCGCTATACTGGGTTGTCCTCTTGGCACAAGCAGAGCTACTCATACCAGGATGGTTGATGGACAGAGACCACGCGAATACGGTCTCAGCCCGCTACCTTGTGCGTAAGGTTCTTTAGCCAAAGGCTTTGGTCGAGAACCTCAATTGCCAGCAATTCGGGTAACGTCCGAAGACTGTTTCAGCTAATTCGGTCTCTGACTATGCGGCAATTTGCCTGGATCAGGATTGTGCTTTTTTACCAATTCGGTCAGTAGCAGAGGGTTCATTGCCTTTTATTCCGAATTGCGAACCATGGTCAGCTGATTTAACGCCTCCGAGCGAAATAAAAATGAGGCTCGGCATTGAGTCAATGAAAACATACAAAGCAGCTGGTTCTGATGGATTAGCCTTGGTTCTGTTCAATGGGGGTTGCGATATTCTATTAAGCATACTAGTTGACCTTTCGTCAGGTGTGGGACATGGGAACTATTCCCCACCTAATTTCAAAAAAGGTGATCGTACTTCATGTCATAACCAAAGGGAAATAGGCCTTACTTTACTTTGTGCGACTATCTCCTCCTGGAGGATGAGTCGGCTTCAAAGAAGATTCTTGGGAATTTGGGTACAAAGCGGCGTCCCCAGCACTACTCGGCGTTTGTTCGAGTCAGCTTCTCTAGCCTTTGCACAACCAAGTGCGACCTGCAAGGCAGCATGGAGTTGCCAGAAAGAGGTGGTCTACCAGACTCTGTTCCAGGTTTTTCCTCAGGGTTTTCTCCCGGAGCCTTTCCCGCGATCGGGTATCCCACAAGGCAGCGGAGGTTTAAAATCAGGGTTTTCCTTCCCTTAGATGAAATGCCCTCCCAGGCTAACGAGCTACATCGGCCTCATGTCCGTCATTACCCGGCTTTTTGCCCCAACATATCTCCGGCGCCTCACTTTACACAGGGAATCACAGATTCATGAACAAGCAGAATTTCGCCCCATTAGAGGCTGTGCCGATCACACATTCACTCTTCGGCAAGCCCCAGAACATCGCCACGCTTATAGGCAGTCCACTGTAGCGACCTTTATTGATTTGAAGGGCGCTATTGAATCTATCGACAGGAAATTGTAGATTGCGTGAGAGCCATTGACATTATCATTTTGTTGAATGTAGTCGAGATACTACCCGGTTGCCTACACCGAAGTAGGGGAGATTTCGTTTAAGGGGTCCGACCCCGAGTCTTTAGCGCGTTGGCTTAACCCACAAGGCAGTGGAGCGAGAGAGGTTCTTACCTATCGGAGGCCGGTGACCGACGAAACGGTTCATACGCCCTTTTTCTGGGAAATTTCCAGTTCATAGCCCGACAACCCCGTTGATAGGTTGGCGACTGCAGTTTTTGTCTGTGCACCATACAATGTCCTTGGATAGGACAAGGGGCAGTGGCTTTTGAAGCGGCGAGTCACATCCGCCGCGTCGTGATGTCATCATTGGATTTTTGTGGCATTTTATAGGGAGAACGCTTGCCAGTCGAAAACCCACTACACCCTCAGTCTGGTGGTTGCTGGGGGTCGGATGGAGAAGGAAATCACGTCCAGAATTGCTAAGGCATTCAATAAACTTAAGTGGCTCTGGAAAAGACGAGATTTGAGCTTGGGTATTAAAG
Organism: Atriophallophorus winterbourni; assembly: GCA_013407085.1. Classification (NCBI taxonomy): domain Eukaryota; kingdom Metazoa; phylum Platyhelminthes; class Trematoda; order Plagiorchiida; family Microphallidae; genus Atriophallophorus; species Atriophallophorus winterbourni. The sequence goes on along the minus strand of JACCGJ010018281.1, from coordinate 225,332 downwards.
GAAGGATATATTTTACCTCAGTAAGGACAGTATTGCTATACGGGAGTGAATGTTGGACAGTTCGTTCAGATGTTAGGAGGCTTGAGGTCTTCGACCAACGTTGTCTACGAAAGATTGCTCACGTACGGTGGCAACACCACGTTTGCAACTCTGAGGTCAGGCGCCGAGTCTTAGGAAGCAACGGCACTAGCATTCAGACAGCCATTAACCGACGTCGTCTCCGCTGGTTGGGGCACGTCCTGCGCATGAAACCCGAACGGTTACCACGCCGAGCGCTTTATGCGTCAGCTGGTACAGACTGGAAAAATGTGGCTGGCGGTCAGCCACTAACATGGAAGTGGCTCACTTCTGGTTAGCTAGGGTTGGACGAGCGCGCTTGCCTGGATGGGGTGCAAGAGAAGGTGAGAGTTTATGGCTCGACACATGGGCAACGAACTGACATCAATGGAAAGAGTGCATCATCTCTATTACTCCCTGACATTAAAAAAAGACGTGTATATATATATATATATATATATATATATATATATATATTTGCACAATCTGATACAGATATGGTGCCGCTCAACGGAAACAATCAAATGTACAAAGCAAGTAGGGGTGCAAATCGGGTAGAAACTGAGAAAAGAAACAGTGAGAGGAACAGTGGGCATTATTTGTCTATTTACACGGCAGAACTATAGTTCTGCCTGATCCAGGCAAAGTACTGCACAGTCAGAGACTGCACGTGGGCTAAGATACTGCCAGATTGCCCAGGCCTAGACAGATACGAGGAAGAAAAAAGAACAGGAAATGGTAGTGGGACTCAAACCTGTTTCAGCATGCAGCTCACTAACTTTGGCCAATCAATTCACCACGGTGTTAGCCACACAGTACAAAGTACTGCACGATAGCAAATCCGTATAATAATAGATATGGTTCAAGATAATGCCCAGTGATGACGTTGCGAAGAATGTTCGTTCTGAAGCTTGGCGGTGCAATCCGCTACAAAAGCTGTCACACCGATACCGTTTTTATTACATTTCAGGACAAAAAGAAGAAATCGAGACCGAATGGGATGATATGAAATCTAAGACAAAAGTAAATACAACGCATGAAAAACACGCGACCTAATGGAAAAATTACGCGTCAAAAGGTCAATCCTACAGCTGATATGGTTTAAGACATGCGGGCAATAGTGAAGTCACGCTGGATATAACTGATCTGACTTGTACTAACACATTTCGTTTTGGCTCACATATTCATTGTAAAGTATCCACATAAGTTTATCCAAGACAACTGGTTCACTTTATATACTGACCATAAATCATTGCGAAAAACATTTGTCAAGATAAGGGTATCCCAATTAATACACAAATTCTTTAAAATGCTAGGCAACGTTGATTGTTGAGTATGAATTCAAAGCGGGTTATATATCAACCTAACCGATTCAGCCATAAGGATGCTCGTACACTTCTTATTGAAAAAATGATCGGAGCCAATTGAAGACTCAAAGTAAATAAGTACTCATGATACCACTACATTTACCAGTGTAACAACTGTTTCTTCGCTACACCAGTGACTGACATCGTACATCAATCTTCAGGAACGAATACTGCTTTAAAAGGACACAAGCAGGAGTGTGCAATGGTTTGAACTAGGTTGCATATCATCCCATCTGGAAAACTTCGTCGGCCAAGAGCTGTAGTGATTCACTAACATATTGTAAGAATCGTGAAATGCATGGTGTCAAGAGTTGCATCTTCAGGCGGCTCAAGATGAAACGAAATTTTGTACAAAATATTGCATCGAGATGCCAATGAGAGGGCAATTCTCAATAAAGAACGGGATATAGAACTAATATAATTAGGTTGAATATAAATCAGTAGTATATTCAGTTCAGTTGCACAGGATAGTAACTGGATAACAAGCCAATCGAGCGTCCAGCTGCAAAAAATCAACCACCACTACCAAAACGTTTTTTTCTTATTGTGCGAAGCCGAGGTTATACGGGGTGTTTTTAGGAAGCGCCTCGTTATGAATGATGCTTGAAAAATAAAAATAATTTTCTCTTCACCCGTACGGTGAGGTCAGCTAAAGAGTTGTGTATTAAAAAACAGAACTCTAGCATTTACTTTGTTTACCAGATAACGCTGAAAATGGTGAACTACCTAATCTTAGCAATTAGGGGGTATTCAGGAAAAAGCTTACCGCAGATGCGGTCCAAACCAAACTCGTGATAGAACTGCAGGATCTAAGTTCTTCTGAAAGCCGGTTCCAGAAATTTAACACAGGTTGAAAAAGTTTTTTCAGGGAGTATAGTCTACATCGCTCCTTAGCAAGTTTGAGTGAGTGCCCGCGGGTGCCCAGCTCGGGACTTAAGACAAAAGTGTCGTTCATGATAACGCCGCCTAACCCCTTCAAGATCTTAGAGGCCAGTAAGTGACCAAAGATATAGGGACTTCAGGCGTGCGGCATAAGGTTTCCATCGCTGACCCTTAATCATGCGAGTTGCGAGACGCTGTACGCTTTCGAGTCGAACGATGTCCTTTTGTAGTAAGGGCACTACGCCCGGGCACAATATTCTAAATGCGGCTAACTAATACTGTCCCACTGGTATGACTAGTTGATCCGATGAACTTCACATTATCCGTGAAAATGAAGCATGGGCATTCAAATGCAGACGACAAGTCATCAATGAAAATCAGGAGTAGAAGAGGATCGAAAAAGATTTCGATATGTCTCTAACATAAAAAGGATAGTATGAAATGGTATCACGTTTATACTTGTATGCCGCTGTGATATCTGGTGCTTACAAAGAACCACGATGTTCAAATACAGAAACAAAGTGATTCCTGACCAAGCGCTCATAATAGAAAAATGTATTGTAGTACTCACATCCTGATCCCATCCACACCACTACCGGTTTCTGGTTGTTTGCCTTCATCAGGTTCAGCAAGCCTTGAAACAGTGGTAAAGTAGTAAACAAAGTTATACTTGTATGTCACCGTTATGTAGGGTTGTCACGAAGAAACACGATGTTCAAATACAGAACCACAAAGTTATTCCTGGCCAAGCTCTCGAGACGCTTATAAAAGACCAATGTATTGTAGTGCCAGAAACCGGTAGTTGTATGTAAGGTATGGGGATGTTGCACTACAATATATTGTATCACTTATTTTTATAGTACATGCTTATGACTCAAAGCAACTACCGGATAATTAACATTTGAAAACAGCGCGGAAAAATGGACGCCAAAACAGTTCTTCTTCAAGTTCAGTTCAGTTCAGTTTGAACAAGGCAGTATGTGGCTAACGAGACAATCGAGCGTCCAGAATTTCTTTCGGTGGAAAGCTGCAGAGAAGCACCCACTACTGCTAAAACGTTTTTTCTTTTTGTCTATTTGAAATCTTCGACGATCACGACACCAAGAGATTATCCGGATAGTATTTAGGAAGCACCGCGTTATAACCGATGCTGGAAAAAGAAAAATCAGTTCCCATTTACTAGCACGATGAGAGGTCAGCTGAAACACAGAGAACTCTAGCCTTTACTTGTTTTACGGGATAACGCTAAAAGGTGAACTACCGAAGCATGTATGGCAATTAAGGAGACTATTCAGGAAAAAACTCACTCAGTTTCGGTCCAAACCCTGCTTAAAACTCGCAATAGAACTTCAGGAATTAAGTTCATCTGGAATAATGAACCAAAAGGTGGCTAAACGCTGGTATGCGGTTAAGTACCTGGTACTTCGATCTTCAATATACAGGTCGTAGGGGTCATTTGTTTTCGGCGATCTAGAAAGTAAGGTAGCGGACCTGTTCACAAGCACGGCCATCATCAACATCATCTTCAGTTCAGTTGTGTTCACACAAGACAGCAATTGGCTAACGAGCCAATCAAGCGTCCAGAAATCATTCATTGGAATGCCACATTAACCCTTCAAAATCCTAAAGGTTTCAATTAAGTAACATCTTGATCGCCTGAGGAAGTGAAGATCGAGAGACTTCAGTCGTGCAGCATAAGGTTTCCCTTGCTGACCCTCAATCATGCAAGTGGCGAGACACTGTACGCTTCCCTTTTGCTAGTAAGAACACAACGCTTCTAAACAATATTCTAGATGAGGCCTAACAAATGCCTTGTGTAGTCGTAGGAATACTTCAGGTGCCCCGAACAACGATTTTATCCGAAAAATTATATTGCGTGCACGCTGAGCTGCAGCGGCACATTGGTCCTTTCGTCTGAAGTCAACCCTAAACATTACTCCGAAATCCTTAACACGCTGTGCGGCGTTTACATTGAAGAGATTTGCCGACACCTAGACCGAAATTTTATTAACCAGTGCTTACAAGAGTTGGCGTTTATTAAGGTTGATTGGGAAGTCCTATTAGTATGACCAGTTTATGACCCACTCAAGGTAGTGCATCAAGGTATCTTCATCCGTTAATCCGATGAACTTCACATCACCCGCGAAAATGAAGCATGGGCACTTCAAGTAAGACAACAAGTCATCAATGAAAAACAGGAATAGTAGTGGACGGAATACCGAACTTTAAGGGACCTCACGGTTTCTGAAGAAGTACTCACGTACCAGCACTCTGGCTCCACATTTAGGAAGCCTTCTGTTAGTTCGCTGCGCAGTTTCCGCCTCATTGTTGAGAATATGTCCAAGTCTTTGAATTTTGACCCCTAGGTTTCACGTGCCTTCCTCTCTACCATCCAAGTTGCAATGAACTGGACACAATCCAGAAACTATACCTTTTCTGAAACACGTTGCGCAGGATTGAACACAGTATTCTAAGTGAAGTGACACGACTACATTGAAGAAAAAGAAGAAAATAACTTTATCCATGAAGACGAATTTTCAGCACTTGTCTAGAGCACGAAGATAAAATGTTTTCGGCATTACAATTCCGAACAATTCCTTGCGAGCCTTGTTTGCTGCATCGGTACGCTAAGCAGACCGCCATCTTTCGCCTTCTGAACCCTAGTTACTCAGACGATTTCCTAGCTGACTCCTGTTTGTGTCACCGCCGAATCGGTCGTCCGTTTGCCTATCGTCCAACAGTTTAGTGACAAGTCTCATTTTTCTGTCGTTTCGAAAAAGTTTCCTAAATGTGATGACGTAATAAGGAATGAACTACTAAATGCTTACATATTTGTTGCGGAATAATTTCATGAATGCAAATGGCTAATAATTTTGCACATGCTTACTTGTCAATAGTTGCGCACAGCAGAACTGTGACTTTATTTGCGTATGGCTAAAACTGTTGCTCGATTCCAATCATCAGGTAGTATAATCTGGAGTAAGCTATCTGCAAAAACGATCGCTGACTGCAAAGCTGAACAAAGTCGCGAACGTTTGAGGAATCGCTGAATGTATACCGTTGGGGAAAGTCAACTTATTTTATCCAGCTGCGACAGAAATGTATTGCCTATTTTGAAGCCGTGTAGCCATCAGTCAGCTGTGCTGAATCTGATTCTTCTGTTGAAGATAGCTCGCATTGATTATTGCCATAATAAGCTTTTACGTCACTCAATGCGTTTTTGGAAAGTCTGCTTTCAAAGTCCATTTCAGCTTTCCTTTGCAGTGTAACAGCTACATTCGTATATATACCACAGTGTTGATTGGTGACTTTCAATGAATTTGAACTATCATGCTATTTGATAGCCCCACAAGAAGACGCGCTTTTCAGGGAAGCTTTCCTCGAGTGTTCGATTGTTCGCAAGTAGCAAAATTTTCAAGTGTGGTAAAAAATGCCCTAATATGAGATTTCACCTAATTTCTACACATTAGGTTCCAATTCCTATGGTTCCGCTGGCTCCATGGCCTCAGTTTGTAGTTGGACAATTCAGAGTCTACCAAAGTTGCGAGACATCTTTACTCGGTTTTTAGTTTGCTTCGGTAAAAAAGAATTACGGCGAGGTTGCTTTTACCTAGTTGTGATATCTCTCTCTAATGGGACGGAGTGTGTTCCGACCAAATCATAGAAGGTTCATCGGATTGCTGATAAAGTGCTCTGATTTTGATTCGGTCAAAATATTGCGACGCGATTTCATCTGTCATGATGGAAACTTATATAAACCCTGTACTAAATTTTGCTACCCAAGCCCACTATCATGACTCTAGAAATATAATTTACTTATTCAGTGCGTGTTTTGTGCTTGAAATATCTTACCTACCAATTTGGTACACTAGAACAGTTCAGCTATATCCAAATGCAAAGTTTACGAATATAGGGAGCTGGCTCTGATTTTGTCCGCAAATAAAAACAAACTTCCACAGTTATGGGATTTTATTCAATATATTTAAATATATTTTTGTCAACCAAGGCATACAATACATGATCAGGTTATCAAATTGTGCATAGCAAAAGAAACTAGGATTGAAAAATGACCGATGAAAGCAGAATTTTTTAAATAATTATCTTCGTTCGATAATCAAATTTGAATTTCCAGAATGTAAGAAAAATTCTCTTATGTATGAAAACAATAAAATTCCACGTAGATTTCTCAGGATGGACAAATGAGAAATATGCAAAAAGAAATGAATTTAAACTGGACAGCGAATATGGTCGAAGTAATGCGAGTTGTAATAAAATTGTCCAAAATTATCATTGTAAATTACATAAACTTTTGTCCGAACGGTGGGTTGAAATGAGTAGAAAATCATGATGCCAGGGTAATTATTAACATGTGATAACAATTTTGGGATTCGCAGCTGCTCGAATTTGGCACGTGATCCCACTTATTTGATTACATTTACGTTGCTTATATTCAACGTATCCTCTAAATATATTTTACTTGAATTTCATTAAAAGAATATCTGTTGAATCTATAAAATATATCCGGTGAACAATGCATTCTAAAACCTTACTCATTATTGAATTCAATTTCGTAAAAATTCTGAGCCAAATAATTGTACTGCCAGATTGGACAGTGTCATTTCAGTTATTCTAAATAAGTTGAAAAAATTAGAATCGGAAGTGTCAAAACTCAGAAACCAACAAGCAATTTGCAATTCCACCTATAATTCTCTAAAACCTTTTGTCACTCATGAACCCTGATATACGTATTGACCGAGAAATACTGATCCAACCCAATAAATCAATAAAAATTATATGCACAGAAATATGTCAAACGGAAGCTCGTTTGAAAAATGTTATTGACAACCTAAGAGCTACAACGTGCAGTTGGATTAATTTTGACCACCGATATTTTTGGATATAGCTTTCTTAGTTTTCATCCAATCGGTTTGATTTTTGGATATCTATTTGAGAGCTTGCTACGTCGGATCTATTCATACTAGAATCATCCATCTGCGACGTGTCGTTCTTTGTGTGCGTCAACCGTGGATTTTTCTACAGTTCGTTCCATTATTTAAATCGCTTTCTGTTTCTGCTGTTTGATTAACCCATCGATGTTTACCACGGTCGGGAACTACTAAGAGAAATACACAACGAGAAATCAAATCCACGCCAAAAATCTCAAAAGGAATCTGGCAAATGAGCGCTAAATCGGGTGACGAAATATCACTTCAACCCGTCACTTTCCGTCAACTCCGCACCTTACCACACAAACCAACCGCAGCCGTATCGATTTTTGTGCTCTGATTTGTACTTTTGGTTGACCTCAATAACATGAAACGATCCGATGTTCGCAAAACGTGTGTCGTCTGCATGTGAGTCGTCAGTGGTAAGGTCAAACCTGTCACGTGTCAAAACTGTTCCCACACATGTTACACAAAATGTGACAAATCATTGACCCCGGATGCGTTATCGATCCTGAATGATGAGAAACATGCCTGGTGTATGCTACGTGTGCGAAAGTTGTTGAGCTAAACCAAACGCAGATTTAACTGCTCGAACAAGAGTTGCGCAAAGCAACCTGGATGATCGGATGCTTAGCTTAGAGCTTATCAGACAAACGGTTAAGACATCGGTAGAGACTCAAAATTTTCAGTTTGCCGGTATATTTTTCGATAAATCGGAAACCTCTGACAGTAATACCCTTCAGATAAACGCTAAATCTCCAGAGATCTTTTAACACGAAGGTTGAGCTGTTGCAAATTTGCCGGAGTGTCTTGAGAAGCGTTCTTTTTATCAAAAGGCCACCTTCACAAATGCGACTCTTAAAGGCCTGTTTTCCCAAAACATTCCTGGTCCGCAAAAAGATACGGAGCCGAGGCCACCTGCTCACATGAAGGTTTAGCGAAAACCCTCAGGTTCAAAACCAAAAGTCATGGTGCAAAATAATCCCAAAGTGGACATGATAGGTATTCGATCTAAGGCAGTTGAAACGTCCAGCATCCAGCGAAAGCGCCAAACACACAGGGTACATTCAGTCTATGGACTAAGCGTAATTTGCAACAACGTAAAGAAAACGAGTGCCACCCTAATATGGGACAGGCTAAAGCACGATAAAGAAGAATGAAAAAGGTTGTGCAACAACATGGACTTGAAGCAAGATGAACCACTATCATTGATACGAATAAATCGTATACCTACTGCTAAAAATCTATAATCACGCTTCACTCTAAAAGGGATCTTGTAAACATCTCACAATAACGAATACTTCGCTTAGGGATTTAAAGCGGAGCGAAGTTGCGAAGCAAAGCGAATATTGTTGAATATTCGCTTCGCTATCGCCATGGCGAAGGGCAAAAATAATCTTCGCTAAAAATTCGTTATACTTCGCTTCGCCTAAAACGAAGTGCAAGTTCAAACTTCGCCGTAAACGAATATCAGCGAAGTCTTCGCTAAAAACGGAGAGTGTTCATTTTTGTACTTTAATATTTTAACCCTTTGTCTACGAGAATTGTTTTTGATGTTGACACTTGACTTGTTGATAGACAAAGGCCAGACAAGTGCAATCCGATGGTGACTGAAGGTACCGACGTAAGCTACTTAGCAACCGACTGCTTGTTTAATTGCTATAAGCTAACATTTGAGGTGGTTAAAAGATGTACATTGAATTTATTTTATTGACAAATAACTGTTTAAATCTACTGGTATTTTTGTATATTTTAACCATTTTTGTTTTACCGAACCACTAGAATTTATTCGTTCTTGAGCTTATATTTCTGTATCTGAAGTTGCAATCATTCGTGGTCATTGTTGCTGTTGAATAATCTTGTTTTTGGATTCAGTACGAAGCGGAATAATTGAGGTTTGCTATTTTTATTGTATAATTATTTTGCTTCAATAGTACCGTACTCATCTCACGTATTGTCTTGTCAATATTTTGGTGGGCTTGGACGCGTCACTCAACCGTTGGATAGACACATCGGTGTTTATATCGTGACTCAAATCTTTGACGTTGAACTCGATTTTCCCCGGACCAAATTGTCGGTTACAGTGGTAACTTGAGTTACGGTCAGTAGACAAAGTGTTTTACTCTGTTGTACTTTAATATTTTAAATGTATTCACGTAGGTGTGTGGCCGGATGCGAAGGCCGTGGGTGTTTTGATCTTCTTGGGTGCTTGCCGCCTTGTCTGGGCGTTTGTTTCTTTTGCGTGCGTGGTTGGAGGACTGTAAATAAAATGAAAATTTAATTGTCTCATCATAATCTCATCATGAGCCCACCGAAGACGCACCACAAGTCGGACAAGGACAAAGACTCGGCCCCGGCCAAGAAGTCCAAGAGGAGCCTGACCCTCAAGGTCAAGCTGCCGTCCAAAGACACGTGGACCCCCAAGTCCTCCAGAAAGAGGTCTCTGCCGCCGTCAGATGATGATGATGATGACGACTTTCATCACACCACCTACCGGCACAAGCCTACCAGATCACCGATCTGTAACTTCTCCAAGAAGGAGGCTGTGAATGAAGGTGCGAAGGAAACAGAAGCTCGAGCTCTTTGCCAAGTCGAGGATTGTGAGCATTCCATCGCCCGGCCTCAGGAAACCCCCCAAGGCATGGTCGGCCACATAATGTCGAAGCACCTGGACGTTTCTAAGCAGTTTCTGAACCAGAAGGCCGAGTTGAAGGCTGAAAAGGTGAGTTAGACTCAGTTTGACGCAACCTCCGCTATACTCCGTTTAAACTTTGCTATACTTCGCAATAACTCACCATAAATGTTGTAATAGATCGCTAAGTACTTACAAAAACTGTGCATGAACATCGTTATACTTTGCAATAGTTTGTTGGAAATGAAGCTCAACTGTTTTTCTTTTTTATCTTCTCCAGAAGAAGCAGCAGCAGTCCCAGTCCAGCTTTGGGCGAGTCAAGATCGGGGAGTCATCCGAAACCTTTTCAAGAAGGCTCTCAGTGACCCCGATTACCCAGTACTACAAGGAGGAAAAGGAGGACATTGACGTGCTCCAGTACTGGAAGATGAAGGCCAAGAAGCTCCATCTACTCGCTAAAGTCTCCTAATAAGTTGTTTCAAAGTTAATTATCACTTCTTTTCCGTTGGATTATAATTTATTCTCGTTATTCACCATACTTCGCTATAATATTCGCTAAACTTCGCCATACTTCGATGTTATTCGCTATACTTCGATATATTATTTTCTATTCTCAGATGTAGTATTGCTATACTTTGATATAGTATTGCTATACTTCGGAATAGTAGTTCAACTTTTGCACCCATGGACACCCTGGAACCTAATACAAAATACTCAACCTGTCTCATTTACTTTTAGGATAGTCTACGACATCCCGGCTACTTCAGCTTCATCAGAGAGGGTCTTCTCGGAAGCTGGACTCGTGACCAAGCCCACCCGAAGCCTTCTGACCAACGAGAGGGTCCAGGAGCTCGTCTACATTCATGACAATTACGAGAGAGTGCTCCACTACATGAAGAGGATGAAGCTCCACATCCAGGAGTTCACCAATGGCGAAGGTACCAGCACTCAGAGTCAGCAGCAGCTCAAAGACCAGGATGACCCTGAAGCGAAACTTGAGGATGTCGAGTTTGTCGACACCCAGGAGCTCACGGCGAGGGCCTACTCCCCTGTGACTGGAGGCAGCCGGACAAATTCCGGCACAAGGTCTAGGTCCAGAACCCCGGTCTCAGAGACCGACTCAGAAAAGGAGCCCAATTTCCTTTGAGAGAACAAGGTATTAAATATTTCCAATTCCAAAGCTCATGAAAAAGTCCTCGCTTGTCAAATAAAAGTTCTTTCATGGTCAAAAAATAATCTATTTCGGAATTCGTTTTATTTCAGCGAAGAATAGCGAATTTAAACGAATAATAGCGAATTATAGCAGTTTATAGCAAGGTTTTTTGTCGAAAACGAAGTTTTTGGGGGACATCGAAGTTGAGCGAAGATTATTCGCTAGTTAGGGCTTTTTGAAAATTCGCTTCGCACTTCGCTTCGCTCCAAAGAAGTGACATTCGTTATTGTCTGGTTCAGAGACTACTGAAAGGATCTTTGCTGATGTGCCCTGGTGGGAAAGGGCCCGGAAGGACCAGCAACAAAACCAAGCGAAACAGAGGGATGATAGAAGTATAATCCTTTCGGGAGTTCCAGAAGCTGATGACGCAACTGATAAAGCGGTGAAGCGCAAACACGATCAATTACAATAAAGATTCCTCATTGATATACTAGGCTTGCATGATGTAGCTGTTACGGACACGTTCCGCATCCCCAAATCTCCAAATTACGAGGGCATTGGTCCTAAGCCCCTCAAAATAACCTTCTTGTGTAATGATATGTTTAACACGGTCGAAACTTGTTAGGAAAATGGCCGCAGAATAATCCCTCTAGAATTTAGACTAGGTGCATCGGAACACCATATTGGAAAGATAAATGCACTACTAAGTTCAATAAAAACACTACCAAGCCAATTAGTTGTTGACGTGTCAGAAACAATTTCAGCCCATACGATAGATCACTGTATTTCAACAGTACAACCTCAAAACGATCAAGCATCCCTGCAAGCAAAAAATCTTTAGTTGCCTACTCTGGAGGAGTCGGCCTAATATATATTTTGCACTCCGCTAGCCTTCTTCCCCACACCCCATCCTTGTTGAGAAAAACAACTATGAAATGCATCTCCACTAACGCACAATGTATCGGAAACAAAATAAGTGAACTGCGTGCAGTTTTTCTGAAATGTTCACCAGACATTATCGCCGTAACGGTAACGTGGCTACAGACTCAGCAAACAAATAGTGGACTAGAATTACCAGGAATGTCACCTTTTCGTCATGACCATGAAACCAGAGAAGTAGGAGTAGCTTTGTATTATAGCCAAAACCTCCTGTGCCGTAAGATTATTGATCCAGACATCGTGTTACTGGATACACTCTGGTGCTCAGTCTAACTAGCTAACCACGAGTATCATATCGCCCACCGTTTGCACAGGAAACTTAAAATCTGGTCTTACTGTATAAAATTCGCATGGTTACTTCCAGATTCACTTGTGAATTTTTGATTATGGGTGACTTCAATTAACCGAATCTGCAGAGTAGTACCATTAACCCAGAACACTCCCTCGAGCGCGCATTCAGTGTGCGCATTCCTCTTTATAACCACATTACATGTAATACCCGATACCGCGAAAACGATTTATCCCGTACTCTTAGACCTCGTTCTGACAAGCAATTAACACGACATCGATAACGTTGCTTAAAAAAATGCCATTGAAACTGGGTGATCACGTCGTCATGCAGTTTGGCTATCTGTTTGGAGCTGTAGGAACAAATGATGCCCGTAAAAGAGTTAGGCGGATCAACACAATGACGTTGAGTGATGCTCTGAAAAACACGTTTAACTGCTAACCGGAACCAGCAACGTAAATGAGTTTTGGATAGAGCTAATATCTGATTTCAAAAGTTCAATCGCAGTGTGCTCCGAATTTGTCATCAGGAACTCGAAAAAATCTTCGAATTTAAATGAAGAAGCCGAATTCGTAAGTGGCTAACTGTACGAAATATGGCTTGGCGACACCATCAGCAAAACCCATCATCCGAGAACTGAAGAACATTTTGTTTACTGCGGAACAGAATAAACAAATTTGTCATCCAAGACAAGTTGTGCTGTCAAGAAGTGATATCGAGGATGATGGACCGAAACCTCGAAATACTGTATCGTATGGTTTTCGATCAAGCTAAGGTGAAACCTGGAGTAGCGTCCGTGAACACATCAGCTGGACCAACAACAACTGCAGCAGAAACTGCTAATGCTTTAGCCATGTTTTAATAATCGGTAATCAACCCGATAGAACATGCAACAAACAGCCCAAATCCAACACTTTCAAACACAGTAGCTCTAAGTGAAATAAGTGTCAATAGGAAACGCGTCCTTCAAGGTTTATTCAATCTTAAAACCGGAAATTCTCCTGGGGCCGATGAAATAACCCCGAAAATATTGAAGCAATTTGCGAGTTCGCTATACAAACCACTCACTTACTTCTTCGAGCAAACACTGGCAAATGGAGTGATTTTTACAGATTTGAAACGCGAAATAATTTCTTCAATTTACGAAGGTGGAAATCGCTCCGATGTTTCTAATTACCGACCCGTTACTCTGTAACCAGTGATTTCAAAATTACTTGAGCGACTCATTGTTGACGATATAATGAAACATTTCAAGAATAATTATTTGCTTTCGAGGAACCAGCATGGATTCAGACAAAATTATTCCTGTTTGTCTAATTTACTGGTAACGCTAGATGATTGGACAAAAACGGTAGATAAAGGACAAGCAATACACGCGTGCTACTCAGATATATCGAAAGCATTCGATCGTGTTGACCATTCCCTAATACTGCAGAAAGTTGGAATGCTTGGTATCGCCGGGAAGTTGATGAGTTAAATAAATAAATTTTATTCTTGGAAGTCCAAGGCATGTTTCACATGATCAATAATTTCCAAAAGCCTTGTACAATAAGATTATAGGATGTACATTTGCAAAAACAATTTGTTCGAGGTCATTTGTTTCAGCGAAATTTAACGTTTAATAAATATAAAGGTAACGGTTTTCAAAGTTGTTTCCAGGTAATCGATACGTGATCTGATATATTACGAAAACACAGCCATTGCAAGGAAAAGTCTAGAATGTTTTCGGCAACACTGATGATCAATGGATAAGGTCCATCAAAGACGCGCGAATAATCTTTATTGTTGATGTTCCATACGTTCTCATTTTGATTGTTGTAAATAGATTGATCTTTCCTGACCATGAGCTGTTTTCTTGTCCGTTAGGCGAAGGTGGTTTATTCCACTAGTTTGAGGTCTGGGGGCCAGTTTCATTTTACTGCGGATTGAGAATTTTGCTGTGGAGAAAACAAACTCAGAACGATATGAACTTTTATTTAATATCAATAACTTAATGACTACCTAACAAATCGCACTAATCAGGTACATGTTGATGGTGCATTATTCAAACCAATCACAGCAACTAGCGGAGTTCCCCAAGGTTCAGTCCTTGGTCCGATCCTCTTTCTGGTGTATGTCAATGAAGTACAGGAAATTGTTCGATGTAACATTTGATTAGTTGCGGACCACATGAAGATTTAGCGCAGCATGTGTAGTCTAGAAGACTGTCTGCTATTACAAAAGGATCTTGATACGCTTCACAGCTGGTCGTTAAATAATAAACTGCCGTTTAACTTCAACAAATGCAGGATCATGAATGTGGGGAATCAAGCATAGTTCACAAATCACATAGGTTTGCATGTCCTTGAAAATTGCAGTGAAGAAAAAGATTTGGGTGTCTGGATATGATCCAATTTGAGATCATCACTTCAAACTAATACTGACTTTAGAAAAGCAACACGTGTTCTAAAGCTACTGAAACGGGTATTTTGGAAATTTTCGCCCAAGATATTCCAGAGGATCATGAATACATATTCAAGACCAGTCATGGAATACAGTGTGCAGACATGGTCTACGTGGCGTAAGAATGATGTTGAACTTGTGCAGCGAATCTATCACCGCTCAACAAAATAAGTTCTCAGCAACCGAAACAAGCCCTATGAAGACAGGACGGCTCATCTGACTATGTTCGACTTACCCTATCGACGAATAAGAGGAGACCTTATTTAACTTTACAGAATATTCCATACTTCGAACCATTCCTTACAGGATTTATTCACGCGAAGGGAAACGAGGAATTATCGGACCCATGAATATGTGCTAGTGGTAACCCATTCCCGCCTGAACTGTAGAAGGTATTTTTACTCTGTCCGTGTCTGTTTTACTTGGAACAGGTGACCTACAACCGTTGCTCACGTCACTAGCTTGCATGATTTTAAAACGAAATTAGACGAATTTTATTGCATTATTCGTTTCCAGAACACTTATATACTGTTTAATCTATGTTCTTATATTGTTTATACACTTAAATTTCAATTTTTACCATCCTATGGTTGTTGTTGAGCTCGTTGCTTTTCAGACTATTAAAAACCTTGAATTAACTTGAATCTACGTTGCAGATCATCCTTTAAACGATTTGAAAATTAATCTTTTTCAACATATGGCATTTCAATAGAATGTTTTACCCCAGCCCGACTACGTAAGAACAAAATTCAAAAGCAATTCCTGTTTCATTAAAATTATCAGGTAAGAGTTTTGCATCTTTTCTATTTGATAATAAAAACCTCTAGAAAAGTATACCAGAGTTCTCGCATGTTGTCATGAAATCCGCCTTGACGACCACGAAACGGAAATTTCAAATTTATTAGCTCCACCATATGTAACGTAACTTCAGATAAAAATAAACAGACGCAATGTTAATTTTTAAATGAAACTAACACTAATAAATCACGAATCCTTCAACTTCCGACCTCAGTGTTGTTTGATTCCTTGCTATTAATGCTAGATCAATTATACTAAAATTCCATATACTAAAATCTTACCTTTCATCCAAATTTGTAGACATTATTATTAAAAATGAATCCTGGACTAGTAATGATAAACATTACTCTAAATTAATGATACCTAACTACCAGATATTTATGGAAAACAGCAATGTAATTTCTTCAATCACACCCACCAACATTGCAAAGAAGTCAATTTATATATTTATAGAAGAATTTTCTTTATTTTGTAAATTCATTTTTACTGTGACAATTATAATATCATGTGCACCGTATCCTCCATAATTTGTTTCATTTCTTTTTTTAAACCGTTGCTTTAGAATCAATCGCATCCTCCATATTTGCATATTCTGATGCGATCTAGATGGAACTTAATTATTGTGTGACATTGAGCGAAAAACAACTTTCTTACCCGTTTGAATTTACCATCCTTTATCAAACAAAAAAATGTTCAAAAATTCCGCATGATAAGGTCATTTTTACAATCAATTTATTTTGTACATATTGATAACCTGATCATGTTTTGCATGCCTTGGCTTACCAAGAATATATATATATATATATATATATATATATATATATATTCTCGTCCTAATTCGCTCGCTCGGAATATACCTTGAATATACTTCGAATATTTGAAAATCCAAAGTTTTACCCAAATATACCTACGCGTGCAATATCCCTGGCGATTAAGAATATCGTTCCTGTTCGGGAACTGTTGAGAAGTTCACATCATTTACAATCAACTGATAGTTTTCCAACTCTGTCAGATCGAAACTTGTTTAACAGAATCACGTCGATTTGAAATCGTTTGCTTTCTGCCTCTTGGATCGCGTCACTCCAATCCAAGGCATTCACTCCACCGGTAGCTAACGGTCGATAAACAACCTCATCGTCAAGTGGACTGATTCATCACTTGCTGGATTGTAACAATGACACGATGGACGATCTTGAAGCCCCAAACAAACGAGGCAGCACGTGATGTCTGTCAAATCTGTAACGAAAGGGTAAGTGCCAAATCTCATGTAGTTAAATGTTTTGGCTGCTTGGCTGTGATAAAACCCTAACGCAGGAAGTGGTATGGTTTATTAACAACGTTTATTTTCCCGGCGTTTGCTACGTATGTAACGCATGTCGAAATAAGCAGCCTTGTTGCGACCACATCGTCACTGGGGAATAGTTTCTGTCACGGAAACTAATTGCCTGCTACAAGCCACAAGATTTTTAAACCGGGAGTGACGAGCGTTTACGAATCGATCATAAATCACAACAATACGTTACTCTACGCTGTACTATATCGACAAAGACGATCAACAAGTAAAATATAACAAACCTCAACGGTAATCGAATACAGGTTTCGATGCAAACCCAACGTGTCTGATAAACGGAAGTCAAACAGCTCAGTTGAGAGCACAAAAAATTACCGTTTTCCAATAACTGTAAACACGGGTAACGGTTAAACCATAATGTGCGGAAGCCCAAGTGCAGTTAAACAAAAAAACAATGTTCGGGAAAGATAACTCTCACAGATTTAACATTTAGTTTAAATGTTATTTTCAATTTAAAGAACCAACAAAAAATATCACGTGAAAATTATGACACAAAAAACTTGATAAGGAACACGGGTGTAGGGTGAGAAAAAATTTTTTTCAGTTTGTTTGATCTTGCTGGACCGAAAGAGGAATTCTTAAGACATCAACTCGGATTCATACAAGCCTAGTGGTATAACTAAAAATCCTCCCCATGAGGCAAAGCTGGAGCTGGAATAGAGATTTTACAAAAATGTTATCGAAAACTCTAGGAAACACTTAAACCACTTTCAGTAGATACAATTGTCAACACAATGCTATCCGGAATAGATGTTGCTCAAGGCGGTAAAAAGCATGAGAATAATACACCAAAAAGCGCACCCTTGAATGAATGTTGTGAGTGCTTATCCGGATGCAACATAGATGGTCCTATTAAACCCTGCTTCTCGTGGTCATCATCAAATAAAATCGCGAACACTTCAGCCAAGACTCCCCAACGTGTAGTTGCATCACACTCTAGAAACCCAACATTTGACCATATGGTGACTAAAGCAGGTAAGTGTTTGACGGGAGCAGTGACGTCTACACCCCAGGCGAAAGAGGAAGTTCTAAGCAAAACCGTCTGACGTCATATGGAGCCTATATACTTTATTAAACACGGAAAGAATTTAAGCGTTATCTGCACCAATATTACTGAGTCAGAAATCACGCTTTTTTATGCAAGGCAAAAACATGACCTTGAGAATTGGTCAGATATTTGCAATCGAATTGGCTTAGATGTTATACACTTGGTGTCGGTAACTCGGCTCGCTCGTCACTCAAAGTTCACGGACTAAGACAAGCCACGTTTGCTTGAGATCACTTTTGCCAACGAAAGGGACATGGAAAATGTCCAACTCAATTCGTATTTGCTCCGAGCACAAAGTGACTCACACCATCGTTTACATGCTGACGTACCTTGGTGGGAAAGGCAACAAACACCTAATGGTCGGAATCAAGCAGCATCAAGGAGTATTATTCTGCTTGACGTTCCTGAAAATACAGGAGCCACAATGGTTTACGAAAGAAAAGAGCGCGATCGTAAACAGTGGTCATTTATTGCCTAGACTATCGGCTCTTCAAATTTTGTAGTCGTCGTCACATAACGAATACCTTGCTCGCCAAACTATCAAGAAAAATGTTCAAATCCACTCAAGATTACATTTTTGTCAAATAGTATGTCAGATGCTGTCCGATCCGAACTAAAACTATACAGAAAATGATTACCCGATAACATTAGATTATGCAATCCCAGAGTTGTTCGTGTCAAATTGCAGCCTTTCATTGCAAAAGCATCCGAGTCTGGATCAAAGTCGCCAGTGAAAATATCCGAACTTGCTTCAAAAAACGATAAACGTCCGGCGTCGACAGCGTCGGACCAATAAATACTGTTACTGACTCGTTGTTACATGCTAAAAGCTCAATAAAGTGTCTATATACGAATGCCCAAAGTTTGCTCAATAAATTGGCTGAACTAACCGAGCTTTGCAAGAGATACTCACCAGACCTCGCCGCTGTGACTGAAACCTGGTTTCGATCTTGTATGAATGAAACCGAAATGTCGATTCCAAACATGAAACTATTACGGAACGATCGTCCACGAAAAGGTGGTGGTGTGGATTTATACTTTCGTGAACATCTTCAGTGCATCAAGATTCACCATCTCAACCTCGAATTAGAAGATACCCGTAGATGTAGCCTTACACATGAGTCACAGGACGACTGCACCATTGGTTTAATATATCGCCCTCCATCTTCGACGGATGCTTAAAACGACAGGGTATTGGAGGCGCTACAGTATGCCGTAGAGATGCGAGGCTTCCAATGACTGGTAATTGGAACCTTCAAACTTCCTCATCTTTTTAACAGATCAGATCATCCTCTACACACACGTGATCATAAATTCTGTGAGCTGATCGACATGATTGCACTGCATAACTATGTGTCCGACTTTACTCACAAAAGAGTATCAGAGTTACCGACCGTTTTGGATTTGATCCTTACTTCCGAGACAACAGCAGTTGAACGTGTTGACTACATTGGCCCTCTCCGTCGGAGTAATCATATTTTGCTAGGTTTTGAATATGTATGCAGCGCAGAGTATGTGAGTCCGCGAAACTATTCAGAAGGATCGACTACGTGAGTTTACGTGACGCGCTTGTGTAAGTTAATTGGCGAGTGCTTGATTTTCACAACACTGAAACACATTGCACCGCACTCACAGAAAGACTTTAGTCAAACATATATTAAAATTCGCGATTTGATGATGAATGAAGGGTAAGCGACTTTCGCTTTAAGCTTTGTAGTCGCACGAAAAATTGATCAGGCATGAGAACTCTGCTTGGTTTCAACACAGGAATACCAAGACTGATGCGGCATGGCAACAATTTTGCGGAATTCGTAACAAAATAAACACGCTCATCAAAAAGAAAAGCAAAATTACCATAGCTTTCTGTCTTTGAAAATGGAAGGAAATCATAAATTGCTTTATCGGATTGTCAATGCTCGATCGAGCGTGAAACCAGGGGTGTTTCCTGTTCTTACTGACGATGGATTAACAGTCTCAGCAAAGAAAACAACTGATGCTCAATTTTATGCTAAAGAATTTATTCCGTTAGCGATTCGATCGACTGAAGAATTATCGCCATCAACTGTAACGTAACAGGTGACTGAGATCGAGATGAATTCAGTGATGATACAACGACATTTGTGTCGAATGAACCCTAGGAAATCTCTTGAAGCGGATGGAATCACTCCGACTATACTAAAGTTTGGTGACCCTCAGCTGTGTGAATCTTTGTGTGAATTGTTCAAACATTCTTTAATTAGAGAAGTGGTGTAAACAGAGTGGACGGCAGGGGAAATCTCACCTATCTACGAAGTCGGTAGACGTTCAGATCCGTTAAACTACCGTCCTGTCACCATACTTTCTGTGATATCCAAAGTTCTAGAGCGCATAGGGACGGAAAATTTAGTTCATCACGTGGAATCACAAAATATGCTATCTGAAGCGCAGCATGGTTTCCGTGAATCTCGCTCATGCTTACCAAACTTATTGACGGTTTTAAATGACTGGACACAAGCGGTTGACAAAGAAGCTAGCATTAACGCTTGTTATTCAGATATGTCTAAAGCTTTTGACTTTGATCACTTTCGACTGATACAAAAGCTGAAGCAGATGGGTATCAGCGAAAAGCTACTCGTATGGCTTAAAAGTTACCTCAGTGGGCGCAAGGCGATCGTTTGAGTCAACTGGGTACAATCACAGGCTATTGATGCCTCTAGTGGCGTACCGCAAGGTTCAGTCCCCGATCCAGTAATTTTTTTGGCTTACATCAACGACCTACAAGAGACGCTGGCATGCAATTTGATTCTTTTTGCTGATAACATTAAACTTTGGACGCGGATAAAAACAACTACGGACTGTGTTCAGCTGCAACGTGATCTAGATGCTCTATATGAATGGTCACTACGGAATAATTTTCCATTAAATTTCCGAAAATGCAAGGTGTTGCAAATTGGTAAGCCATTCCAGTACCAATATTACTTTGGGCAGACGATTTCGAGCTGGACGGAATCGGAAAGGGATCTTGAAGTCTGGGTATGCGGCAGCCTGAAAAACGGCCCTCATTGTGAGGCTATCTAAAAACGTGTTTCCAAAATCGGCTTCAAAATCGGCCGTGCAAATTATTAATTCCTCCACAAACATTTTTTACATTTATGCTCGTCAATTTGGATTCCGTTTTTTTCTGCCATGTGTTCAGGTCAACCTAAAATCATTTATGAAGCGCAAATTTCGAAACAATTCCGCGATACCGCTTTGCTACATAGCCAGATCTTATTGAAAACGTTTTGCAGTGTCACTCGTGAGACATTTGATAGTTTAATAAGACAATCTTCGAAAAAGTCTATGAAACATCGTGCAGGTTGGCAAGTTTCTCTTCGTCGACGTCGCGCAATTTCTCGAATGCCAGTACCTTGTATCTTACCATCCGATGTGCGATCTTTTTGGTCTAAATATGATGAAATTTCTCTTCTACTTCGTTCAAATCATTTTATTCTTCACGGTGTTGTTATGTTTCAAAAACTTGGCTGCATTCTGGAATAGACACTGATTAGATTAACATTGATGGTTTTCAGTGCTTTCGTTTGGATTGGACCTGTCCTATTGCAAATCGTGGTGGTGAAGTTTTAACTTTTGTTTGCACAGAGTGATGCGCCCCCAGCAAAATTATTTTTACCCTCGATAAACCAAAAGTTTCCTGTCTTGCTGCTGAATGCAAACCACGGCATTTATTCAAATTTCATTAATTTACTCTTTCAAATGTGTATGTCGTCTTCAACTGTCCATATAACAATTTTCGTACATTTTTTGATGAAATTCTCAATGAACTTGCTCCCTACTAAAACTCTTTGATCTTACTTGCTGGTGACCTCAATCACACCAATCTGTCTACGTTTTCTCTTTTTTCTCTTTCAAACATTGTTTATTTTCCAACGCGTTCTGAAGCTTTTCTGGATTACGCTTTCACTAATGCGCCACAAATTTTCATGCCCGTAAATCTGCGCCGATTGGAAATTCTGATCATTGTGTGATATCAATACTCCCTAAAATCTACGGAACTATGGAGCATAGTTACATGACCAGCAGAATCGGGCGAAAATGACCAGTAGAGCATGTGAACCTGACAATATTTCAGTGCTGAGGACCATGCTGAGCGACACTGACTTCCGCTTTTTCAACAAACTAGACGTTTCCCTTGAATGTAACGTTTTTACGTCCTATCTTAACTTTTGCTTTGATATATGCTGTCCACAGGAAACTATTTTCGTTCGACCTAATTGTTTTTTCTTCAGTAAATTGAAGCGCCTCCAAAGACTGAAGAAAAAAACTTTCGAAATCTTGATTGTTACGCTGTCTGCTAGCTGTCTTCATCAATCAAGCTTGAGATGTTAAATCAATTTTAAGAACGAATAACAGTCGCCAATTATGGAGTGCGCTCGAAGGCTTGTGTGGCAAAGACAGGAAGGTACTTCCTTTTATCCGTGATATTAATTCATTAGATGAATCTTTTTTATTTTCTCCCAATGAAACTAAAAAAATCACTGATTTTGTTCTACCCAACTCAACTTTTACAAGCTCAGTGGAAGGTATGCAGTCACTTATCGCTGTATCCCGCTCAAAGGCTGCAGGCCACGATAATCTTTCCCCCTATTTTGCCTAATGAATGCGCACGTTACCTTTTTTCGCCGATCTCATCCATCTTCAACAGGTGCATTGAGGAAAGTATTTTTCCTGACTGTTGGTAGCCGGTACGTATTACACCAATCCCCGGAAATGATCATGGGAAGTACCGCCCAATTGCGTGTACGTCGCAGCTACTCAAAGTACAGGAAAGTATAGTGCTACAACGACTTGTTTCGAGTTGCCAGGTAGAAGATTCGCAACAGTTCGCGTACCGCAAAAATTGTTTCACAGTAGATGCACTCGCGTTGCTAACTGACCATATATCCCGGTCATTGGATTCGAAATCGAAAGCGGTGGAGGTTTGTTTTCTTGATTACACCAACGCTTTCAATAGTGTCATCAGAAGTACTTTGCTCAAAAAACTTCATGATTGTGGTGTACCTCTGATCCTAGTTCACTGGATAGCGTCCTATTTCAATAACCGCGTGCAGTATACTGCCGTGAATGGTGAAGTCTCCAATTCTGTAGCGATTTCTCGCGGTATATTACAAGGCGCAATACTTCTTCCCTTCTTATTTTATATCTACATTTCTGATATTCGTTGCTTTCATTTCACCATTATTTTAAAATATGCTGATGACATCGCTGTTGTTTTTGACCACCATAGACGTGCTGACTCTCCTACATTCGAATTTATTATCAATAACATTGGCCAGTGATAATCCTTGCTCGGCTTATCGTTGAATCCTCAAAAATGCAAAGAGGTAATATTTTAAAACTTGGCTGGTCAGCCTTGTCAAACTCTGCTTCAAGAAATATCCACGATTTTCTTTCATGGCTCGAAATTCAGCAGAAGCATATGTTTCACGTTTTTTGGCAGCATTTTATCACAGAGTCTTAAATGGACCGATCATGTAACTGCACAGTACTTGAAGGTTAGAAGGTTATCATTTTACGCCTTACGTCTGCGTTCTTTAGCTGTTCCTTCTGATGTAGTTAGATGTTTTGTTTTTTCTTGCATTATTCCCATTTCAATCTACGCATCCCCTATAATTTTTCCTGGTCTTTTTGAAAAGGATTTTTTGATGATCAAAAGAGAAATCAAATTAATTTCAAGATTGAGCTCTTTCGCTACTAAGTTAATTCGTGATATGATCGTCGAACGCCACTTTCGGGAATGTGACAGATTGGCCAGAGTCATATCGTCTGATAATGCACACCCGCTGCATGAGGTCCTCATGGCTTGCAGATCGTTCCCAGCTACGCGTAGTCAACATATCGTCCCGTATGCGAAAATTAAGAAATAAGGAAATTCTTTCATTCCTTACCTGACTCGGTATTTGGTTGATCATACAAAAATTATTCCAGATATGAGGAAGGAACTGACAGTATAATAACTGAAGTGGGATCATCTTTATTTGACATGTATTTTTTTAAATTTACATTTTATTACGTGTGGTCGAATTATTTGTATCGCTGAAATTCGTGTACTCAAATAAAGCCATTTTTCTTTGTTTTTCTTCTTCTTCTTCTTCAAGGTATGCTGCGACAGATTTTCAGAACCTTTTTGCCTGGAACGTTGCTCACCATTATAAAAGCCTATATAATTCCAATCATGGAGCATGCATCACAAGCTTGGACTCCGTGGTTGAAAAAATATATACTATTGCTTGACAAAATATACCATCGCGCAACCAAACTCGTAAGAGGTTTCCGGAAACTAACGTACGAGGAACGATTGCAAAAACTGAGGCTTCCCACTCCTCTCCAAAGAAGCCTTCGAAGCGATGTGATACTAACATACAAAATATTAAATACCTCACATCATCCCATAAAACATTTATTCGAATACAGTGAGTCACGACATACACGCAGCCACTCAGCGACACTGCGAGTTCCCCACTTCCGTATCAGCTGTCGCCAATATTTTCATTGTGTACGTGTCTGTTTCGTTTGGAATTTCCTCCTTGAAACTCTCATCATCTCTCCCAGCATTGAAACGTTTATTTAAAATTTGGATACTTATTTGTTGCATAACGATTTGACGTCACCTGCGTATTGACTCATGGTAACTATACAACATGACTATACTTGATATTGCATGTTTATTTTATACCTATTTCCTGAAGGAATATTTACTATGATATGGTAATTGTGGAGCTGTGCTTTTTGTGACCAATAATTTTTGAATTATGAATCCGTTATGGTTCCGCAGACTCAAGCATAATCTCATCTTATTATTTAGAATACGCAATCGGATACTATAAATATAATTTCGAATCTTCATAAACGGCATGATTTCGATTATAGTTCAAGAAACAGTAATAAACTATTAAATTACCAAGGGTTCCGACTAAATTAAGGAACATTTGCTACTAGTCTAAATATGTTAAACTATGGAATCTTCTTCCAAAACATATAAGACTAAGGTCCTCTGGCTCCATTAATTACCGTAGAAGGAATGCGTGTTTTTTTTATCTAGATTTTCTACCTGATTATTTATATAATAATGAGATTCATGTGTATTTATATTGAAGTAATTTTTGTAACTTTCGAAAGAACCTTGTCTCGCTGTCGAGTATTTACTTCGCAGCATTACTTTTCAGTCCACACGCAAATAAAACTGGTCAGCAGGAGATCTCAACCTAGTGTAATTAATTCCCTTCGCTTTGCAGACAAGAAAAAGGTTCATATTCGGGATAGATTATTAAATTTCGAACAATCAAAACGGAGACGATCGGAAAATCAACAACAGAGAAATTCACGCATCCTCGCTGGACATTAGCTGTTGAACTTCAATGCTGGTGGGAATTTTTACTAAATTGTTTTCATTTTCCCGAATAATATTAGATCACTTTCTGTTTTCCTGATAGCAATTTCAAATACATTTACCTTTATATTTATTGAACGCAAACGTTCGCTGCAGAAATGACATAGGAAATTTATTTGCAAGTGTGCATGCGACAATTTGATTGTACAAACATTTGGGCAAATATTGACTATGATTAGCATTTCTTGGATTTCCTAGAACAAAATTATTAATTTAATAATTTATTCATTTTCAGAGGTTGTGGTTTAAGTGGTATGAAGGAAGAGCCAGCTGTTTGATCCAGTTATTTCGATGAATTGCCTTCTCAGCCGAATTTGGTTTCCAGTAGGCGAATCATTAGCGTACGTTTCAATACTAAGGCAGTTAACTATCGGGACAGTGTTTTATTGTTCCGGTATTCGAAGACACTGGAATACGATGATTGCTTTTCTTTTCACTAGCATGTTGTGAGGTTATCTAAGTAAAATAGTCAAATAAGTAACAATGAAAATAAACAAGAAAGAACTTAATTTTTGTCCGTTCTTTCACGTTTTCTCGTAGTTATCATCCGTTCATACATTAGGAGAAAACGTGTGGTGACATTTATGTCCAAAATTCTGCATACAGTGGATCACCTACTTATTCAACTGTTTCATCGGCAAGTAGCACGTGGTAGCAGATCGCAGAGCTACAAGTATTCCACACTCCAGATCACATTGTTGAAGGTTTTTCTTTGCTCTCCGAGTTTGTTTTGGATGAACTCCCTGTCCACACATATCATTGTCCCTCAAGCCTGAACATGTTCAAGGCTGAACTTGACAAATATATTTTGACAAAATCCAACCTCGCACCTGAATACACATGCTGACTTTCCATATTGATAAACATTTGTTTTGTTTTTATACATTGCCTATATTTTTAATTTATTGTTACTGTAAATTAATTGCTTCTTGGACCATTGAAACTTTGAATTATTTTAAATTACAAAATCGTTGGTTACATAATTATGTTTTTTAAATGTTATCAAACGCAGTTGTATGACTGAGTAGTGCAGAAAAATGTCCAACGTTCTGGAACATGGATTTTGTGAGCCACACTTAACCAGAGAATAGTATATTTAGTCTCAGACTATAAAAGCCTTGGAAATCTTCGTTCAATCAATATACATTTTCACACATTTTAAATATTTGACGGCTTTGGGGATACGCACAGAAAACAAGTTACCATAATATGGTCGCAACTGGATAGAAGAGCTGAAATTATAACGTTGTTAGAATTAGTACCGAAAGCGAAGCTTAGATCTAAAACATTGTTTGTAGGGTCATTCGTAGAGTGTGTGGAACCTAAAATATCAATTGTTTTGAAGAATGATGAGAACTTATTAAAAAGATGATATTATTTCCAGCAAGTTCATTGCATTACGTATTAAAACATTGGCAACCCAGTTCTCCATCCTTTGGTAAAGAGCAATATACTTGACCAAATTGATGTGTTGATCACATTCCCTGTAATTACACTGCACTATCGGTTTCTGACTGTTTGCCGTCATCACTGAACCTAAACTAACTGTCTCCCCTTGATGACGGTAAACAACAAGAAACTGGTAGTGAAGTGTGATTTCGGTGGATGTGAGCAACATAGCACTTTGGTCATCCATCAGCGCTCGAGTGCTTGACCCCGAGTCGCTATGTGATTCTGTGTTTAAACATCGTGGTTTGTTGTACGAACCCTTAGCAACAGTGGCATTAAAGTATAACCTTGTTTACCATTTATCCACTGTTTAAAGACTCACTGAAACTAATCTCACTGTTTTTTCTCTGATGACGGCAAATAGCCAGAAACCGAGAGTTTAGTGTCATTTCGGTGGATGTGAGCAACATAGCACTTTGTTCATCCGTAAGCGCCTTGAGTGCTTGACCCCGAGTCGCTATGTGATACGGTGTTTAAACATCGTGGTTCGTTTTACGAACTCTGAGCAACAGTGGCATTCAAGTATAACCTAGTTTACCATTATACTTGTATTTGGGATGTTTAATTTCAAAGCGCTTTCTCATGGTTCTTGATTTTACTATTTTTGCCGGCACAATACATCAAGATAATTGGCCGCTAGTCTTTGACCAGTTTAAATGGTATACCATGTAAATAATGCCTCCGTTTTTTGATTTATCAACAATAACGTGAGCATCCTTCACTACAGTTAAGTAAATTGTTTGGCAAGGATCGAGCGCCATCGAGATAAATGCGACAGGTTTGTTCTTCTGGCTAAAAGAAGCGGTAATGGCGAAATCGAAACCATCTGTTTCGACGACTAATGTTACGTTATAACACACGTACTAAGCACTTCCTTGTTCGATATTCAGATTTTCAGAGATTGACTGGACGTTCAGGTGGAATAAATACTTTTTTAGACCAGTTAATATATATTGCTAGAAAACGTAGGTATCGGATGGAAGTAGTAATCAATTTCTCCGATCACGCGTTGCAATTCTTTACAGTCAAGTTTAAGTGTCAGCTTACGGATATGCTCCATACGTTCTGAAACGGGTCTAATCACACTCTTGGAATACTTGTAACAAATCTTATGAGCGGTGAAGGTCCTATACCGTACTCTTCTCGTATATTTCATGAGATTAGCATCATTATCTTCCTGTGTTTTACCACAAACCGTGACTTGCTATATTCATGCATCCGTGCTTCTCAAATTTCCATATGTTATGTTTCTGTCAACAGCGTGCTGAAAACATGCTACACCATTCGAAACACATATTGTTATGCGACAAATCCAGAATAGACGAACAAAAGCAGTTTTTTGACGGTTGTTGCAGCGATTGAAATTTGATGTCAACCAAATAAATCCCGAAGTATAAGATTCATTTATTCATTTGATCGAGACGCGGCAATGGATACGTATTCGATTTTGTAAACTGATCCGAAAACATTTGATGTTTGCGGTTAGTATTCTTCGTAAAAAACCTTTGTGGTCCACATGGCGATGTGAAAGACAAAATTATGCTTTCCTGCAACAAGCGATAAACCTCATTTCATATGATGTTGCAACAGGCTTGCAAGCTGGCGAACGTTTGTAAAGAGTGAGTAAATTTAACGCTTGCGGCACCCAAGCTGCAGAAGCTTAATTCATCGATGCATGAATTTCAATCTTTGAATGCATGTTGAGGAAGTAATGTATAGATAGGAATTCAGTGTAAAGATTACGTAATACGAATATTTTGTATTTGACATTTGAACACATCCATATTGAATGGTTACAGAGCAATAACCTGTCGTTTGAAAAAAGATTGTTATAGACGCCATTTTGAAAATGGGAAAGTTTGAATAAACTTTCGAGCTTAATCAGCATATCATAAATCTGTGTCAGGAGTGACAAAACCTGTTGATTTTTAAGTATATGTGACGCTTAATTGTCGTCAAAAATGCTATTAAAAAAAGGTAAAATTTCGGCAGGACGGTTTCCTGAATGTAGTTAATGATGCTAAATTTATAAGGGAACAACTTCGATACAAAAATGTTTTTCAACGTCCACTGAAGGCTATTCCTCGACTATATTGAGAAAAAAAATATGTTTAGCTTTGTTTCATCTGTGCCCAATTTCTGAGGTAAGCGACGCCATGAATTGACCTGTGCGTTGAGTCCAAATCTTAACTAGGGTCTATTGAGATAGCCAGCATTCCAATAAATTGCGAATATTCGAAAACGTTAATGTATAACTGCGAGAGAAACGATGTTGTTTACCAGGTTTTGTACTTTTGACAGAACCGTGCATATATTTGCTTCAATAACCGCCGAAATGTTTTTCAGTTTGGATGCAGCATAGCTGAGATATCATCGCGACTATATGTGTTTGTAATTCGAAATGCTGATAGTATATATTATAGGTATAAGTGTGATGCAGAGAACAAAACACAAACTTAGACTTACAAAATTCTGACTATCCGCTGATATAATATATTATTTAGGTTTTATTGACGTTATTTATACACATATACATACACACACTTTGACTCTGTGGTTATTGTAACACTAATTGCGTTTTCAAGCATGAATTGTGAATCTTGAATCTTGACAACGAACATTTTCTGTAGCGAAGTCGCGCTTACCAAATTGTGGCGGTAAGAATAATCATCATGATAGCTACAATATTAAATAAAAAAATAAAATAGAAAGTTCAAAATGACTCAGCGGAATCCAGTGTGAGTAGAGTGAAAAGATTGTGATTGGAAGGTTACTTTTTATCCACGATGTAGAATAATCCGAAGCCGAACAATAATACATCAATTTAGTTGATTTAATCCGTTGACATAATGTTCAAGACGAATAAATGTTCATGTCAATTGTGATAAAGGCCTAACAGAGGAAGTGGCATCGATTATCAACAACGTGGATTTTTCCAGTGTCTGTTACATATGCACTTCATGTCGAAGCAAACAGTCTAGCGACAATCCACACAACGCTGCCTATGAGGCAAGGCTTGAGTCTCGGTTAGAAATTTTAGAAAATAATTATCGAATAATTGAGGAAAGGCTTAAAACACTCTTGATGGATAAAATTGCCCCAGCGATTCAACCCGAAGCAGATGATGCTCAAGATAACAAAAAGCAATCTGAACTTCATCAATCGACGGAACTGTTGAAAAAAGTCAATAATGTACCATCGATTCCAGACTCAGGGGTTACGTCCAAAGAGCTCCAAGTGAACGCGTCTCATTCCAGCAAGCTAACATTTGCCCAGATGGTGACTAAAGGTGATAAGTGTTTGGCGTTAGAATTGAGCCCTAAACCTCAGGCAAAAGAGGAAGTTCAAAGCAAAACGGTTCCATATCACAGGGAGCAGAAAAATTCGATAAAACGCATAAAAAATTTAAGTGTAATATGCACCAATATTCCTGAGTCAGAGGTGACGCTCTTTCAAGAAAGGCAAAAGCATGACCGTGAAAACTGGTTCGTCGTTTGTAATCGAATCGGCCTAGACAGTATTCACCCCGTGTCGGTAACTCGATTAACTCGTCATACGAAATCCCCGAATCAAGATAAACCACGTCTCCTTAAAATCACTTTCGCCAACGAAAAGGACATGGAAAATGTCCTACTAAATTCGTATTTGCTCCGAACGCAAAGTGACCTACCCAACCGTATATATGCTGACGTACCTTGGTGGGAAAGGTCAAAAGCACCGAATAGGCGGGATCAAACAGCACCAAGGAGTATTATTTGCTTGACGTTCCAGAAAATTCGGGCGCCACAACGGGCTTCGAAAACAAAGAGCACGACCGTAAACAATGGTCATTTATAGCCGAAAATATCGGTTCCCAAAATTCTGTAGTTGTCGACACATACAGAATACCTCGTTCGCCGAACTATCACGGGAAAGGGGCAAATCCACTTAAGGTTACGTTTCTTTCAAGTAGCATGGCGGATGATGTTCGAAGCAAGCTAAAAGTGAACAGAAACAGGTTACCTGAAAACGTTAGACTGTGCAACTCAAAAGCCGCTGTTCAGGTCCACCTGGAGCCTTTGATTACGCAATTATCCGAGACTGGTGCAAATTCGCCCGCGAAATTACTTCCAATTGCTTCAAAAAACGATCTCGGTCCGACGTCGACATCGTCGGACTAATAAATACAAATACTGACTCGGTGTTACATTCTAAAAACTCACTTAAATGCATCTATACCAATGCTCAAAGTTTGTTCAACAAATTGACTGAACTGACCGAGCTGTGCAAACGATACACGCCAGACCTCGTTGCTGTTACTGAAACCTGGTTTCAATCCTGTATGACTGAAAGTGAACTCTCAATCCCCAACATGATGCTAATACGGAACGATCGCCCAAGAAAAGGTGGTGGTGTGGCTTTATACTGTCACGAACGTCTTCAGTGCATGAAAATTCACGATCCAAACCTTGATTTCGAAGATACCCTCTGGTGCAGTCTCACGAATGTGTCACAGGACGATTGCATTCTTGGAATCATATATCGCCCTCCAGCCTCGAATGATACTCAAAATGACAGCTTATTACAAGCGCTAAATTACGCCGGAGAGAAGCGTAGCTCGCAATTACTACTCATCGGGGACTTCAATCTTCCTCATCTCTTTGCCAGATCCGATCACCCTCTACACACATTTGATCACAAATTTCGTGAGGTGATCGACATGATTCCACTGCATAATCATGTGTTTGACTTTACTCATAGAAGAGGATCAGAGTTGCCATCAATTTTGGATCTAATCTTTACTTCAGAGAAAACAGCAGTTGAGGGTGTTGACTACATTGCGCCCCTCGGTCGGAGTGATCATCTGGTGCTAGCCTTTGAGTTTGTTTGCAGTGCTAGACGAGTTTGTGCGTCCGCCAAACAATTCAGAAAGATCGACTACGCGGGTCTACGTGGATCGCTTGGGCTAGTAAATTGGCAAGAACTTGATCAGCACAACACCGAAACACAATGCAGTGAGCTCACGAAAATACTGCAGTCAAACATAGATCATAATTCGCGATTTGTTGATGAACGACGGGCAAGTGACTTCCGATTTAAGCTTCGCAGTCGCACAAAAAAATGGCTCGGGAAACGAAACTTTGCTTGGACTGAACACCGAAAAACCAGAACTGATGCCTCTTGGCAGCAATTTTCTAAAATTCGTAACAAAGTGAATGCTCTCGTCAAAGAGGACAAGCAATATTACCATCGCTCTCTGTCTTTGAAAATGGAAGAAAACCCTAAACTTCTCTATCGGATTGTCAATGCTCGGTCCAGTGTGAAACCAGGGGTGTTTCCTGTTATTTCTGAGAATGGATTAACAGTCACAGCAAAGGAAACGGCTGATACTCTCGCTCAATTTTATGAAAATGTGTTTAGCCCGATAACGGTTAGGGCGAATGAGAATTTACTGACATCGATTGTATCTCAACAACTGAATGATATTGAGATTAATTCAGCGATTATACGAAGACACTTGTGTCGACTGAACCCTAGGAAATCTCCTGGAGCCGATGGAATAACACCAGCACTACTAAAATCCTGTGACCAGCAGCTGTGTGAACCACTATGCCAATTGTTCCAACATTCCCTAACCGAAGGAGTGGTTCCAACAGAGTGGAAGACAGGGGTAATTTCACCGATTTATAAGGGTGGTATCCGTTCAGATCCCGCGAACTACCGTCCTGTCACCCTACTCCCCGTGATATCCAAAGTGATGGAGCGCATAGTGACGGAAAATATAGTTCATCACTTGGAATCACAAAATATACTATCTGTCGCCCAGCATGGGTTTCGTAAAGCTCGCTCATGCTTGACAAACTTGCTGACGGTATTAAACGATTGGACCCAAGCGGTTGACGCAGGAGACAGTGTGCACGCGTGCTATCTGGATATGTCGAAAGCTTTCGACAGAGTTGATCACTTCCTGTTGCTACAAAAGCTGAAACAGATTGGTATTGACGGGCAGCTACTCGTATGGTTCGAAAGCTACCTCAATTGGCGCAAGGCAACCGTTCGAGTTAACGGGGTACAATCACGAGCCATTAATACCTCCAGTGGTGTACCGCAAGGTTCCGTTCTCGGTCCAGTGCTTTTCTTAGTTTACATCAATGATTTACCTGAGACGCTCTCATGCAGGT
Organism: Atriophallophorus winterbourni; assembly: GCA_013407085.1. Taxonomy (NCBI): domain Eukaryota; kingdom Metazoa; phylum Platyhelminthes; class Trematoda; order Plagiorchiida; family Microphallidae; genus Atriophallophorus; species Atriophallophorus winterbourni. The sequence goes on along the minus strand of JACCGJ010018281.1, from coordinate 192,389 downwards.
AGTTCTTTTTGCGGATGATGTTAAACTTTGGATGCGAATAAAATCAACTGCAGACTGCGTAAAACTGCAAAGTGATTTAGATGCACTACACGAATGGTCAGTTAGAAATAAACTGCCGTTCAATTTTCAAAAATGCAAGTTACTGCAAATCGGTAAGCCCTTTCAGTACGAATATCACTTTGGGCAGACGATTTTGAGCTGGACCGAATCGGAGAAGGATCTTGGAGTCTGGATATGTGGCAGCCTAAAGAACAGCGTGCATTGTGAGGTCATTTACAAGCGTGCTTCAAAGCTTCTAGGTATGCTTCGACGGATATTCAGAACCTTTACGCCTGTAACGTTGCCAAGAATCATGAAGACCTACTTAATTCCCACAATGGAACATGCATCGCAAGCATGGACTCCGTGGATGAAAAAAGATATATTCTTGCTTGACAGGATATATCATCGTGCAACTAAACTCGTGCGTGGTTTTCGAGACCTTACATACGAGGAAAGGTTGAAAAAGCTAAAGCTCCCCACTCCCCTTCAACGTAGACTTCGAAGTGACGTTATAATTACTTACAAGATATTGAATACTCCAGATCATCCACTTAAACATTTGTTCAAATACCGTGAATCAGGAATTACACGTAGCCACTCAGCGGCACTACAAATTCCCCATTCCCGTACTAATTGTCGCCGATATTTCTATTCGGTACGTGTCTGTTTCCTGTGGAATGCCCTTCCCGAAGCAATTATCACCTCTCCCTGTATCCAAACATTCACTCGAACCTTGGACACTTATTTGTTACACAACGAATTGACGATGCCTGTGTATTGACTCAGGGTAAGCATATTACTTGACTCCAGTATAATTGTTTTTTATACCTCTTATTGAACGCATATTTACTATGATATGGTAATTGTGAAGCTATGTGCTTTTTGTAACCATAAATTCTTGAATCTTGAATCTTGAAAGGTTATGAATAAATTTTATTGCTCGCTAAAATGTATTTGTTTACGTTAGCATCATTGATTTTCACATTTCACACATTTACACCAGTCAGTCCAGACAATTTCTAACACAATCACAATAGTCACGCAGGATAGAACAATTCGCGCTGTTCGGTTTTAAAAGTGTATATTTTTCAAGGTCACAAGGTGTAAACAATTGCATATACCAAATTGAAATCAAGCAAATACAAAATACTTTCATTTCAGTGCGTACAACAAAATTACTAAATCGTTTTCTATGCCAAAAGTCCTACGTTACCTGCCAGTTGCAATACTCAGATCTGTAAACCACCTCTGTTAACCAATGATTAGTAGTAAAAGTTGTAATTTCGGACATATGCAAAGGCTTGGATTTGGTTCCAACTCGCTACGATTTGAAATTATCGTAATTCGGTATTTATGGCCCTATAATAATCTGATTGCTCTCTTTTCTCTCTGATAGCATCTTTTCTGTTCAAGTAAAAGCTGTTATTTCAACCAATAAGCCGATACTGAGTGGCGTGATTCAGGGCAGCGTCCTTGGTCCATTCCTTTTTCTTATCTATGTTAATGATCGGCAAGTGTTGTGGATCACTCTTGAATCTTTATTTTCGCAGATGACCTAAAACCCGTTTTATCATTTACGCGGAATGAAATGCCACAGAATCTGATATATCTGTTATCCCAGTCATGTGTCTTCTATATCGAGCTGCGAGGCGCACAATGAGATTAAAATAATCAGCTTCTGAGACATTTTTTTGGATTACCCAGCTAAATATCTTGTGACAACTTCACATTAAATGGCTCAAGCTTCACTGCTGCTGAAGTTAAACACCTCGGATTTAGATATTCCTGTTCTCTCAATTTTAATAAACAAGCCAGATAACTTATCATGAGTGCCAGAAAAAACATTAGCTTGAATAACCTAGAATACCTTTCACGCGAAAGTAAAATAACTTTAGATAAAATAAAGGTCCTGCAATCCATGAATATTGCATCATCATCTATTCTCACTTGGATAGGCGTGACTGTTTCAATTTAGAGAGCCTTTAATGTACTTTCAACAAAATAAATTTTCAATTCATTTTGTTATCAGAAAAAGTATAACTTACCTAGCGTTGAACCATTATGGGTACGCAGAATTCGTCTTAACATGCTTCTTTTTTTGAATCCTTAACGAGCAGCGAGTTAAGCTTAGGTCTGCCATGCGCTTTCACTATTATATTCGATATGACCTGCACAGCAGAATAAGACTCTTGCATATCCCTATGACTCGTACTGAAGCTCGATGTAACTTTTTTAAATTATTTACGGACAAAATCTCAGTTCTTTTTCCTTTGATTTTTGTATGTGCACGTCTACAAGGAAATTCACAGCGTTTGTAGAATGTCCTATTGTTAATTACCAATGTAAAATTCTTAAGATAAATTCTTCATTAGATAATATATACTCTCGTGGTATACCGGGTTTCTGTTTTCTCCTCAACTTTTATCATATTAGTTTGTCATGGATTCAAATAATAATACTCGGTTGACTTTGTTCGAGAATCAAGTGACGTTACCAAACCCTAGTTAGACTTTTACAATACTTAATCATTTACATTAACATTTACTGCACATTATCTTGTATATAACTGTCTCTTATTTTGTTTTGAGCCCTAACAATGGCAACAATGTTATCCTAACGTGTGATCACATAAAATCTACTGAAAATATATAAATACTTGAAGACTCAAAAATGAAGCTTCTCCTTCTCCAATCCTAATCTTTTTAAATGATGGACTATTGTTATTTCATGAAATTTTACTATGCTGGTGAAAAAAATATCTTTGATTGTTTTCCATTTTCTTTCCATACCGGATCAACGCTGAAACTGGACCGAAATTTGTATGTCTCAGCCTCGTTCCGTATGCTAATGACTCCCCTCTGTTAGAAGGGCACACTCTGTCGTATAGACAGTGAACGAACCATCTATTAATCATCGATCAATATCGATGGTGAGTTGAAATTATGATTTTCACTCACTGTGATATTCACACATTCGCTTACTTGTGATACTCTTGGCATTCGGTGAATAGATGAGTTGAGTGACGTTTGTGTTCTCTCTGACCACAGGGACTGGGCTAATAGTATTGCAGTACAGACATAACACCCTCTAATTATTGAAAATCTAGCTGGCGAACAACTTTGGTTCGATTCGGCGACAATTCATCGAAACTCATGGATTAGACAACAGGTCAAAACCAATGTTATTTATATCTCACCATCCTCATCTTCAACGTTTTTAACATTTTCTGTAATTTCGATGCCCTAATGTTCTTCTCTAGTCATCTCAACAAACTGTTCCACAAAAAATTAATTGTTACATATATATGACTTTTTGAAATTCTATTATAACGATGTTCAATTCAATTCAATTCAATTCAATCCAATTTTAATGGACTAAAAAGCATATAGCTTTACAAAAAACCACAGAATAATATGACAACAACGAATAATATAACAAGCAAAAATGGGATTAGATTGCTTACTGGGCAGTTCAAAAATCAAGTAAATATCCAAGGGCAGAAATTGTTTTCGATTGGTGGGATAACAAATGTAGGTATATGGTGTTAAGATGTATAGTTTTCTTCAATGCACGGGTTTAGGGTCAAATAGGCATCAAGGCTTCTCTTGAAAGTTTGCTGGTTTGGTGAGTTCACAACATTATCTGGCAGATTGTTCCAAGTAAAACAAACTCGCACGGCAAAAAAATGTCGTCTGCAGTTTAGTCTCGAGTGAGGGACAGTTAGAGTAAGTGTGTGAGCTCTTGTATTATGCGAGCTCCGTAGATTCAATAAGCATTGTAGAGGGTGATTTTCAGTATTCAAAATATTGTAAACCAGAATCAAATCGCCTCGGATACGACGACGTGGATAATCAAATAAATTCAGCGTTTTGATTCGCTCATTGTATGGTTTCCGGCTGAGTCCAGTGACAAGTTTGGTAGCTCGATGATATATTCGTTGCAAAGTCGCAACATCTTTTTTAAGCCATGGCGACCATGCTTGAACCGCATATTCCATCGTGGGCCTGATATACGTATTTATAATACAGGGAATTGTCTGTTTTGAGAACCTACCGAAAATTCTCTTCAGGAGTGACAATTTCTGTGATGTTTTGCGATAGACGTAGTTGCAGTGGCTCGACATCCCTAGGGTGTTGCTTATTAACACACCCAAGTCCCTTTGTTCCATGGTCCACGAGAGGCTGTGTGTTCCAAGAAAATACTGGTACTCCACATATTTGCCAATGTTTAACATGTGACACTTTTGGAAATTGAAAAATATGCGATTTTTTAGGGACCAAGCCTGGAGGTTGTCCAGATCCTTCTGGAGCAGTTCGCAGTCCTCCGACTTACTTATCTTAGACCAAACTTTTATATCGTCCGCGAACAGTACGATCTTGCATTTGATGAGAGCTGGTATGTAATTAGCATAAAGCGCGAAGAGGATTGGTCCAAAAACGGATCCCTGAGGCACTCCACTTGTCACAGCTACCGACTTCGATAGAGCACCGTCCCTTCCTGCATTATAACCTTCCATTTCTGTTCCCCCTTTTCGCAACCTTCCCATTTGTCTATCTTTATGAAATTTATATAGGAATTAATTGTTTTAAGATATTAGGAAATTTTTTCTTGCGTACTGTAAATTCGATTCCGTTGTTAAACGCGAAAATTTAAAAGTTTCGCTCGCTTCGGTTATTTGCACACTTCAAATTAGTTGAGATTGCTCAGGACAGTAAGTGGCTAACGAGCCACTCGTGCGTCTAGAATTTCGTTCAGTGAAAAACTACAGATTAGCACTCAACACTGTCAAACATTTTTCCGTGTTGTCTGTTTAAAATGTAAGATAATAACGCAAAGAGATTATCCGTATTGTATTTAAGGGCACCGCGTTATAACCGATGCTGTCTAATGGAAAAACAGCACAGTGAAAGGTCAGCTAAAATAGAATCGTGTATAGAAAACAGAAAACTTTAGCATTAACTTTATTCACGGGATAACATTCAAAAAGGTGATCTACCCAAGCTTGTATAGCAATTATTTACAGTATTCAGGAAATAAATTACCCTATTTGCGATCCAAACCCTGCTTGAGACTCAAAATAAAACTGCAGGATATAAGTTCACCAGGAGGAATGTTTCAGAAATTTACAAACTTAGGGCTAGAGAGTGTTTCCTCCAGTCTATTTGGCATCGCTTCTAAGCAAGTTTAAGAGAATCACCACAAGTGCCTAGCTCAAGAATTAGGGTAAAAAAGTCGTTAAGTTGAATGACTTTGCAGTACAATTATTGCATGCCGTGGTTAACAGAGAATGTATATTCCCATTATAATAATAACATTTGGAGAAGAAAGAGTACCAACTTGGTCTAAATGGACTTGTGTAAATAGGGCTCCATGATTGCGAAAATGTCCTGGAGTGGTAGTTATATGTTGATGAACCTTAGTGAATTGGCATTGAATACAGGATCTTACCCACTAGCAAATATCCTCATTTATGTCAGGCCAAACAAAACAAGAAGAAATCAGATGGAGAGCTACACGAATTGCAGGATAAGTAATGTAATATGGATGGTCCAAAATGGTTTTGAGTAAAAAGAGAGGATAAACGGGGTATGACATCAATAGATGTATCACAAAAATGGTCACTTTTGAAAAAATGTAAGGGCATTGCAGTCAATTTGATGGATGAGAATGAGTCGGTTTCAGACAATCATTAGGTTGCTCTTTTCAGCAATGGCTTCAAGACTGATGTTAGTCAGGACAATACAATCAACCACAAGGCTAGATAGGAAGTTTGCAACAAAGTCAGAAGTGCCGAAACTATGAAAAATTCTATCATACATTGCGAGATACGATCTATCTGACGGATTTCATTGGGAGAATGTTTGTCTGGAAGTTTTCTACGACGGATCCGCTTAAAAAATAATCCATCTAGGACGTGTCGTTTTTTTGTGAATGACCCGCAGATGTTTTGCAGGTCTTTCGTTTATTTGAATCGCTTTTGTGTTTATGCTGTCAGATTAACCCATGAGTGTTTACCATTGCCGAGAACTACTCGGAGAACTACCTAAATTAAAATCAATTCCACACCAACAATTTTAAGGGTTAACTGACAATTTCGAGGCTCAATAGCTTGATGAAATACTTTTACAACTCGTCACCCGCTGTCAATTTCACACAATACCGCACAAAGCAACCCAAGTCGTATCGATGTTTGTACTAGTATTTGTACTTTTGGATGCATCTACATCCTGCATCGTCTGCGGGAAAGTAGTTAATGATAGGCTCCAATCTGCCACGTGTCGCAAGTGTTCACTCAAGTGTCACGCCAAATGTAACAAATCATTGACCCCTAGGCGATATCGATCCTGAATGATAGAAAGATGCCTGGTGTACGCTACGTGTGCAAAAATTGTTGAACTTAACCAAACACAGATTAACCTGTTTAAACAGGTGTCCAGAAAAACAACCTGATTATTAAGATATTAGGCTTAGAGCTCCTTGAGAAACATTGAAGGTCGTTGTAGAGGTTTTTGTTACAGCTCAGAATTCTTATTTTGCCCGTATGTGTTCCGATAAAGCGGAAACCTTTGACTCTAATAACAATCTGATAAAAGCTGCATTTCTGCAGATCATTCAACGCCAAGGTTCAGCTTTTCCGAATTTGCCGGAGAGACTTGAATGCGTTCTTTTCATCAAAACGCCATTTTCACTAATGTACCTGTTAAAGGCCTGTATGCATGAAACTTCTTTGTTCTGAAAATGTTATGGAGTCAAGAATATTTGCTCATCTGAAGGTTAGGCGAAAACCTTTTGATTCAAAACTAAAAGTCAAGGTGGAAAATACTCGTAAAGTGGAGACGATAGTTATTCGAGGTAAAAATTTATAACGTCTCGCAATCAGCGTGATTGGCATCAACGTTAAGTAAATGAGTGTCACCTTACTAGAAAAGAGAATGAAGCACAAGGAAGGAGAATGCAGAATGTTGTGCAGCAGCATGGTCTTGGGGCCAGTTGAACCATTAAATGGAATGCATAAATCATAAATATACACCATCAAGACTGCCAAGACTGCTTAAAATAACGGTCAACTCTGAAATTAATTTAGAAGAAAATCGAACTATCTATTTTTATCCTGCGGAGGAATGATCCGGAGATCACAGCTAGATACTTCGCTGATGTGCTCTGGTGGGAAAGGGCCCGAAACCATCAGCAACAGTCCCAACGAAACAGAGTAATGATCAAAGTTTAATCCTTTTAGGATTACAAAAAGCTGATTAAAGCAACTGATGAAGAAGAGCAACGCAATAACGATCAGCTGCAAAGAACATTTCTTAGTGACATAATTGGCTGTATGATGTAGCTGTTGAGCACACGTTTTGCATCCCGAAATCTAAGAATTATATGGGCATCGGTACTAAGGCTCTTAAAATATGTTAAACACGGTCAAATGTCGTTGGAAAATGGCCATAGATTAATGTTCCGAGAGATTAGACTAAGCGCATCGAAACTTCATATTCGTAGACAGACGCAACTAAATGTACAATAGAAACACAATCAAGTCTATTAGTAGTTGACGTGTCATAAACAAATGCAGCTGACGCTATATATTACTGTATTTCAACAGTACAACCTCAAAATGATAAAGCATCCTAGCGAGCAAAATCTCTCAAATGCTGAATCTGGGTGAGCCGGCAGAACAGATATTCTGTACTCCACTGGCCCCATTTCCCATACCCCATCCTTGTTGTGTGGTATTACTATGAAGTGCCTCTGTACCAACGAGCAACAAAATCAGTAAACTGCGTGCAGTTTTTTGTAATATTCGCCAGACATTATTGTCGTGACGAAAAGATGGCTAAAGAATCACCAAACAAATATTAAAAAGTATAATTACACGGCATGTCACTTATTCGTTATGACTGTTAAACGAGAGGAGGAGTAGCATTGTACTATAAACAAAACCTTTTGTGCCGTGAAATTACGGGTCCAGACATCGTGCTAAAAAATAAAATCTGCAGCTCGGCATGATTAGCTAACGGCGGAGTAGGATGTGGCTCACCGACAGCACAGAAAACTCAAAATCTTGCCCTATTCGAAGCATGTGCTCGGTTACTTTCAGATTTGATAGTGGTTTTCTAATTATAAAAACCTTCAGTTTAATAAAACTGCAGAGCTGTACCGTCCACTCAAAACACTCTATCGAACGCGTACTCAGTGAGTTGTTGGACGATATTCCTCTTTTTAACCACATTGCATGTAATTCTTGATACCGCAGAACCGATGTACCTTCAATCTTCAAAGTGATTCAATGTGATTCAAAGTTGTAATTGTCTAAAAAGCATTTAGCTTAACAATAACCATAGGATTAAGTTATGAGTTATATACAATGAAAGAAGAAGAACAGCGAAACTCATGTAGTGTAAAACGTAGAAAATTTGGTTTTTTCTCAAGTATTTGTCCATATAAGCTATAAAAATATTCAGGTTGGCTGAGTGTGTAACAATGGAGGGAAGAATGTTCAATGTGAAGCTTATACGTAGAGCATACGAATATCTTCGACAGTTTAGTCTTGAATTGGGAATAAGCACTGTAAGTTCATGTTTCCGACTGGCACGGGGTGGCGAGCGTGTGAAATGTTTGGACATGGGATGGTTAAGGACGTGCATGATGTTGTACATCAGTTTGAGGTCACCTCTTAGTCGATGACAGCGAAAGTCGAAAAGGTTGAGACTCCTCAAACGTTCTTCATATGTTGTAGCAGCTAACCCGGGTACAAGCTGTGTGGTTCGGTGGTAAATACGCTGCAGAAAATTGATGTATCGCTGAATCCAGGGTGACCAAGCCTCAGAAGCGTACTCCATCGCTAATCTCAGATATGTGTTCATTATACGGGGTACTAACTGATTCGAGAATCTGCCGAAAATTCGTTTAAATAACGCTTTTACTTGTGACGCTTTTTTGTATATCGCTTTGCACTGCAGTGAAGTCTTCCGACTTGAACTGGTCCAAACACTTAAATCCTTCTCTTTAGTTGTCCAGACAAGTTGGTGGGACCCAAAAGTGTATTTGTAAATCACGGTCTTTCCCATGTTTAACACCTTGCACTTTCAGAAGTTGAAGGGTACTTTGTTTCTCGGAGACCAAACGTGCAATGTGTTCAGATCCTTCTGCAAAATTTCACAGTCATCATTTGTACGCATGCTTCTCTGAAGCTTGATATCGTCTGCAAATAACATAACCTTGCATTTAACACGCTCGAGAATGTCGTTTGCGTAGATCAAAAACAAAATCGGTCCAAGGACCGAACCCCAGGGCACTCCGCTCGTAATTTTAAATGATTTCGATAAGGTGCCGTCAAATCTGACTTGGGCACTCCTGTTGCGTAAATATTTTTCTAGCCAAGCAAGACGTTTTTCTGTTATCTCGTGCAATTCAAGTTTTTAAATTAAAACACTATGATTGACGCGATCGGAAGCCTTTGACATGTCTTAAAAGCATGCGTGGATGGAGTAACCATTGTCCACACATTCAGTCCAGTCGTTAAGGGTGAGCAAGAGATTGGATAGACATAAGTGATATTTTCTGGAACCGTGCTGTTCAGTCGCGAGCAAACTATTGGTTTTGAGGTGATTGGTAATTTTTTCCGCTACTGAACTCTCTAACACTCTGGAAATTACTGGCAACAACGTAACTGGTCTCGTGTTCGCAGCGTCTGATCGATTTCCGCCATTTTAGATTGGTGTGATGATACCAGAATTCCATTCCGCGGGAACGATACTATTTTCAAACGAAATTTGGAATAACGTGCTGAGTGGGCCACACAATGAGGATGCACATTGTTTGAGAATAAAAGGAGTGATTCCATCTGCTCTGCGTTTAGTATTTCATCGGAAAAGCCGATGGAATGCGGCGTCATATTCACTGATTCCTTGGGACTAAAAACTTTGCAGTAGTAACCTGCAAGAACATCGGCAGCTTCGAACGCAGTTGTAGTTAGACCATGAGCTGTGCGTAGTGCTGAGATTCCTGGCTTAATTTTGGATGTAGTGTTAGCAATCTGGTACAGGACTTTGAGGTTTCGCTACATTATGGTCAGTAGTCTTGCCTGGTGAGACTGCTTGTCATCGCTGATAACAGAGCTGACCTTGTTTCTCAACAGACGATATGTTTCCCATTAACCGTATTTTTCGGACTATAGGGCGCACATGAAAACAATAATTTGTACGAAGAATCGGCAGTAAGCCTTATATTCCGAGTATAAGGCTTACTGCCGATTCTTCGTACTAATTATTGTATTTATGTGCGCCTTATAGTCCGAAAAATACGGGATATGGCATCATATTCTGGACATATGTTTTTCATGCACCGTTGCGTATCTTAATCCATTTCCTTGTGCGGCTTTCTAATGTGAAGGTAAATCGTTTTTCCGTTGTCTTTAGCACAAATCTAAAATGTAGTTTTATTTCATCACACAGCTTTTTTATGAAGTTTACCCAAGAACGATGCACGTCCGCGGTGTCTGGTTCAAAGTCAGAAATCGTTCGAATAGCATTGTGAATATTTTCAATATGCAGTTGTAGTTTTGTTTTGTTGGTGTCATTAATTCTTTTGGTTTGACAAACATAATCGAATAAGAAGACCAGGTGATCGCTAGAACCCAATGGTGTTTCGCATCAGAGGTTTTCGATGGCGTGTTCCTCACTCGTTTGTATTAGATCCAGAACGGATGGCATGTTACCTTCTCTATATCTAGTGTTATCAATTACGTGGTTATAAAAAGGAATATCGGAGATGAGTTCTCGAAACGCATCGTCGTGGGAATTTGTCGAAAAAGCGTTTTCTCCATCACGTTTGTAAGGTTGAAATATCCCATAACTAGAAGTGGCGTTTGAAATCTGGCAGCCAGAAGTCGAATTTTCTGGAGTAGTTCAACATCGCACGTGCGCTTGGAGCCCGGTAAAGCACGCCAACAATGCAGTCCTCTCCAGTTGTCAGCCTAATTGAGCTCCACAAAGTATCCTGTACACGAAGTCAATATCGTCAATTTATCTGCATGTTGAATTTCGGTTGTAGTAAAGTGCTACGCCAACGCCGCGTCCCGTGCGGTATCGATGGAGAAGAGACATATTTTTCAACGGCAATTCATTGTCTAATAAATGAGGTTCAAGCCATGTTTCGGTAATTGCAACTAATTCCGGTGAGTGCTGTACACATACAGTATCATGCTCCTGTATTTTGTTTCTCAGACACTGCGCGTTCGTATAGAGTCACTTTATGATTTTATGAGTTGACAATGATAGACAATGTGAAAGACTGGTTTATTTGAAAAAATGATTCAAAATATGAAATTTTAGTTCCAGGTTGTGATATGTATGCAAAGATTGAGGGTTAGTATGCATAAATTCAATCCGGTTCACAATGTACAGCTGAGGCGGTAAAGTCGTTTCTACTGTTCCGACTTGTCCGTGAGTCGGAGCTCATAATAGTGGATTTGCCGACCTAGAATTGGTCGGTTGCTCCACGTTTTTGGTCTCAGGTGCATTTGGTTGATTCGGTAGCGAAGTCACTTCTGGAACAATAGTGTTCGTGCTTTTTATGTCGTATATAACCCGGATACGAATTTCAGGCATTGAAACCACGCCTCGAGTATTCTATCTTTCATCTTATCTGTGCGGAATCATATTTTAAGAGAAGGAGGCTAATGCGTTTCTTTTCTCGGTATTGGGAGCATAACATTAGTCGTTAATATGTTCTTCAAATCCAGGATCTCTTGTAGAAATCTTCATTCGCTGCAATAGTGTTGCAGACGTTGCTGGATTCTACTTCGTTTGAAATAGGTACACCATGAACTATAACAGCTCTGCGATTCATAGCCTCTTTGGCTATTGCCGGAATATTACGACGAATTTGCTGTTCTTCCCGCGGAACGTCCGGAAATATTCGAATAGTCGATTTGTTCACCACTAAGATAGATGAGGCGAGCAACATATTTTCTACATCTTGGACGGACATGAGCACTACACGCAGTAACCTGGATGTGTTCGCACGAAGTGAATTCGGGTGTCTAAACAATCCCGTCAGCGACGCAGGTGAGACAGTTATGTCTAGGCTTCTGCAAAAATCATTTCATTGATTCCTGTCATCTGCTCCGCGTTGCTTCAGCGATGGCGAAGTTGATTCAACGAGATTACTGCAAATTACCGTTTGTTTTTTGAGGAGTTTTAGTGTTCAAACTTTTCGGTCTGAGCTTATGCACATCCTTCGATAATTCAACACTATCATCCACTTGACTACAAGTCTGATTCGCAGACTCATCGATCGTACCGAGCTGTTGAAAGGGACTTTGGTCGATTTCTAGAGAAATCAGCGTTTCTGTAGTAGCTAGCGCTTCACTGTAAGACTTGCGGTTAACGTGGTTAGGGACTGTGTTTAGAACTGGTTTAAGCGCTTTCTGACACGCAAATGTTTGGAAAGATTCTAACGTGTTATCAACTCGTTTAAGGTTCACCTCTACAGCAAACATGCGTCTTTCCATAATAGAATCAGAGTTTTCTGCTCTTAAAAATCACTATTAACTTTTAATCTGCATGAATTACATATATAGCAAATGCCTGGTAATTTTTCATTATTAATTAAAGTCACAGATTCGGGTGATGAATACTTTTCACAGTTCACATGAATAGCAATTGAACACAAGTAACAGTTAACTCGACACGATCTGGGACTTACCAACTTTTGACAAAGTTTGCACTTTTCACAATTCTCGTCGTTAGGTCCGTTTAGGGTGACGTCAGGTCCGGTCAATGTCACGTTGTCGGTCGTTGTTACAATTTCGCGAGATCGAGTCGATACACTAGGCGAAGCGTTTGATTATCGAGCAAGGTCTCTCGGTGAAGTGCAAGAACGAGTGTATGCGATGCAGTGCAGTCCAACGGACAGAAAAATGGCGTACACTTTCACGCAAAGGCTGTTCTGTGAGATTCGATCCGACAGTGTTGAAATAACTGTCAACGAATATCAAATATCAAGATCTTCTTGATGGTATCCGAGTTGTTGCGTGATTCTGGATCGGAAACAATGTTACACGCGTATGTAATGGGTAGAAACTGCAAAAGTTTGATTTTCGAAAATTCACGTTTCTCCGACTTGGAAATAGTATATTCCAAATGAAGAAGTTGAGACGAGTTCGATTATATAAGAATCGCGTAGATACTTCAAAAGAGCGAGCAATAAGATTCAAAAGTATGCGAGCACAAATTTTTACGTCCACACTCTAGCCTGCTCAAGCGTTTGGATTTCGTTCTGTAAAGTAATGAACACGACATTATTAACGTTGCTTACGAGAGTCCACTGTGATTAAGCGATCATGTTGTCATCCAGTTTGACTATCTGTTTGACGGATCAACATTATGGCTTTGAGTAATTCTAATAGAAACACGATTAACTGTCAACTGGAAACCAGCAACGTACATGAGTTTTGGGTATGGCTAATATCTAATATCAATATCATTAAATTTAATACCCGAAATCGACGAAACAATCTACCTTAACTCTTGGATCTAGTTTTGACAAACAATAAAAACAACATTCATAACGTTGCTTACAAAAGTTTACTGGAACTAAATGATCACTTTGCTAAGGAGTTTTACCATCTGTTTGTATCTATGAGAACATTCTGGCGTTGAGTGATACTCTGGAAACACAATTAACTGCTAAGTGTAATCCAGTAACCTAGATGAGTTTGGGTGTGGCCTATATCTAATCTCAAGTATTCAATCGAAGTGAGCTCCATATTTGTACTCAGGAACTAAAGAAAAACCTCAAATTTAAACTAAGAAGCCGAACTCGTAAGTGGTAAGACACATTGCTTGGAGAGGGCATCGCGAAAACCTGTCATCAGACACCTGGGAAACAATAAGTTCATTAAGAAACAAAGTAAACAAAATTGTCATCCAACACAAGTTGTAATTCTAAGAGCGGTTATCACGCATGATGCAGCTTAACATCAAAATACTCCATCGTGTGGTTAACGATCAAGCTCAACGAGCCAAAATACTCCAGAATCAATTATATCAAATGCAAACACGTTCAATGACGACCGAAATTGCCGTCTAAAATGTCTATCGGAGACAAGACACTCAAATATGGTGAAAAATCTCAGGCCAATCACAAGTGCCCAAAATGGCAACCAAATTCAACAACAATGACCGACAATGGCATAAACAATGAATTAAAACAAAAGCTTTACCAAATATGTGAACAGAAGATTTCCAATAAGACAATTACAAAAAGCAAATTTCTGAATTCTGAAGAGAAAACAAACAAAACCCAATTTCGAGTCACAAAAATCAGTATTGTATAAAAAGGCGAAAGTAGAAAGGAAAAAGAAGAATTTTAGAGCTTTATAACACCTAAGATGTATCTTACAAATGGGAAAGCAAAACACGCCTTTTACATAGATATCTCAAAAACATTTAATCGTGGTAAACATAGCCTACTACTTTAGAAGCTTGGAATACTCGGTTAACCGGAAAGTTGTTGAATTGGCAAAATGACTACCTATCAAATCGCATTACCCAGAAATATGTTGCATTATCAAAACCATTCACAGGAGCTAACAGAGTTCACCAAGGTTCTGTTTTTGGACCTATCTTCTTTCTGGTTTAGGTCGATGAACTAATTGAAATTTTAAGATGTAATATTTTGTTAATTGCGGACGAAGTGAAGATTTGGCGTTGCATCCGTAGTTCAAAAAATGTCTGCTATAACAAAAACATCATGATTCGCTTTACAACTGGTAGTTGAAAAACAAACTGGCGTTTAATTTATACAAATGCAGGCTTATAAATTTAGGGCATGAACTTGAGTTAACATACCATATAGGTTCACATTCCCTTGAAATTTACAGCCAGAAATGATTTGGTTGTCTGGATATGCTCCAGTTCAGAAACCTCACTTGTGAATGACACTGCATTTGAAAGAATCAATACGTTCCCTATATCTAATCAAACAGGTATTTGGGAAATTTTTGCCCAAGATATTCTCGAGGATCATGAATACATACTTGTGATCAGACATGAAATACGTTGTGTCGTCTTGGTCGCCTTTGCTCAAAAAGGAAGTATAACGTATAGAGCAAATCTACCTTATCTCCACAAAACTAATTCTCAGCATCCGAAACATGCCTCATGAAGAAAGGATAGCTAAACTCAATCTGTTTGGGTTTCTTTATCGACGAATCAGAGGAGACCTTATCTTACTTCACACAATATTCTATAACACAAGCCCTCCCTTAAGAAAATATTCACGCTAAGAAATAGAAGGAATTATCGGACACATGCATATATGATAGTGGTACCCCTTCTCGCTTGAACTGTAGAAGGTAACTACCTTCTACAGTTTTATTCTGCTTCCATCTGTTTTACTTCGAACAGTTTACCTTTGCTCACTCCACTAGCTTTCATGAATGTAGAACAAAATTAGACGAATTGTTATTGAATTATTGAGTTATATTTTTCAAAATCACTCAAATACTGCCTAATCCAAACCCTTATCTTGTTTTATGCACTTTGCATTTGTCATCATTCTATTGTTATTGCTATGTTTGATGATTCTCAGACCATTAGAAACCTTGAATTACCTTGAATTACAAAAACCGGGATAACTTTCAAGAATATGGGAGCGATGGCGTTTATTTTCTCCAGGAAGGGAACTGGCAATGCAGTCGAAAACAAAATCGAGACCACTTACGACATGACCCGAACGTTGGAATTTTTGTGCTGTAATACATAGGCGAAGTGTATGAGAACGAATTCGAAGAGAGCACACAGTGTACTGATGGCAGTCTTCTTTATGTCGCACTCGGCAATAGGGATGTGATAATAAGCACGCACAGTGTCTTTTTTGAAAAAAAATGATTTTGACTGGAGATTAGAAGAAACATCGTGGATATGTGGGATGGGAAAAGGGGCTGGAATGTCTTGTGCATTAAAACCACGATAATGACCGTAGGGTCCGCAATCACCTGTAGATTTATTAAAAAACAAGATTGAAAGGAGATGACAAGCAGCTATTTAACAACGATTTATACCGAGTTGAATAATGTTGTTGTTTTTGGCCTTTGCTGCTGTCAAAGTCTCGGCAGCTCAACTGCGTGGACTTGCAGAAACAAGTATATCTTTAGTATCAATCAAATGAGAATAACAGCGAGACCAAAGAATGACAAAAAATCAGCGCCGGGTATGTGGTGTTGGACATACGCTACATTAAAAATAAAAGGCAATTTCCGTCGAAGTACCATGTCGAGTGAAAGTGATTTGCGGCGGTAGGTAATGATGACGATTCTATTAAGAGCAAAATTTATAAATGATGTTGTATTATCTGGAGGAGATTGGAAGTACACTTAAAGCAGCTCCGGTATCATTAAAGAGACATGGGGAACCGGACGGCTCGTAGACAAACATTAGACGACTTTGGAAAGAATCGTCAACTGCAGCCGTCGTCTTCACTGAATGGCTTGCGAGTTTTCAGATGGATTACTCAGCGGAACGTAAGCACAAGCATTAGGCATTGGTTTGATACAAGCAAATTTGGGAATCATTTTTTGGACGGCATGATAATGAAAGAGTGAATCGAGTTCAAGAGCAAGAGATTGAGCTTCCACGGGTTCGAGAGTTCTGGTGTCTGGAACTGAGTAAATAAGCTGCTCCATGTGAACTATGGTCAGCCAATGATATCATGTTCTTCAAAAGTTGTGAGGGATTCCGGTTTCTCAACTTTGTAGCCAGTAGCAGCCGTGCTTCCTAAGATATGCCGGAACGGTGGAGGATGAACTCTCTTGAATTGTCGTAATGAGCGTCGAGTGGTTTTGGGCGGAGCACGTCTAATAGCTTGCTAGCAACTTTTATGGAAATGTACGCTATCACCGTACCAATTAGAAAATTTTCGAATTGAGCTTTAACTATGACGCACCACATCTTAGGGTTGGAATAATCAAAGTGTAAGAGAATAAAGTAATAAAATCGATACCATTTCCATGCTTTGAAAAAATGCCAAATTTTTATTACAGATTGAAAATGAATCTCTTCAACATGGTAAACGAGGTGATAAAACTTTAAATATTCCGTGCTCAACATCGGATGCACGAGTTATATAGTAAACATTAACGTTAAAAACAAAATTTTACGGGCTTACTAATAAGTTGGTAAAAAGTATGAGTTTCTAACTGGCTTACGAGTTTGTAGTATACGGAATACATGTTTAAGAAACAAAGTTTTTTGAGTGGGCTCACCAGTCTGTATGGCGAAAAACAAATACCACCATTGATAAAAGTTATTAACCGGCTCAGCATTCTGTAGTGGTAAAGTATGGGAAGAGCGTGAAAGTATCCTATGAATATAGTATTCCTGTAATGCTTTGCGTTGCGTTATTACTAACAATTATTATATTTGTCGTATAAGTTTCTCCCTCGTATTGCTTGTTTGATATGAATCAGAGCAATTTGGTTTACTGAAAAGGAAGAGAGGATCGTAATTCGTAATCCAAAATTGTGGCTAGTCACCAAGTTCGTTTGTCAGACGCTCACGCAGAGTTCGAGCGAGTGTGAGTTATGTTGTTTCAAAAATGTCGGCACGAGGCATCATGATGAAAAATATAAATGAATATAAACTTACGTTCAGAATTATTAAAGAATTATTTGAGTGTAAAATAATTCCTACAGATCATCTCGCGATCAAGCAGTTAAATTTCTATAAACATTTAAAAATGCGAAACCCCTGTACTACGGGAAGTATTAATGCATCACATCGGGCTCATTAAATTGTGGTATACTGAGTAGAACAATAACGTCCAACGGAGGTAGCAAAAAACACACAAGACAGTGAAGATTTTTTCGTGGTAGCCAAAACGTGTAAAACGGTACAGAAAAGCAGTCACGTACCACGCGTGAACAGGAAAGGTGAAGGTCAATTGTTTTTAGGTCCAGTAAAACACAGTTAACACAGAACCTTTCTTCAAAAATTATGGTCAGAGAAGACGTATGATAGGAAGGTGACAGTCAAATTGGCTAAGCAGTGTTAGGCCATTCGGCGCTGCAACATATTAACCCAGCAAACAGTCACTCCAAATTTAGCCAAGGCACTTGATCTGCATGGGTCGATTGTCGGTGACGCTGTTGGGGTACACGAAGAACAGATCGGGAATAAGTCGACTCACGTCTCAAATGGGGTGAACGTGCTGCCGAAGCCGTCACACGTGAAGCGAACGTGCTGCTAGCGGTAATCGCTCGTCTGGCATTGTCTTAGTACGAACCATGTAGTAGCAAATGTAGGCACACCGTAAGCTGGACAACGAAGAACCAGATGCTTCGAAAACATAGTCCATGCTTAAAATTTCCTGCACTCCCACGGTTGATGGCCAACGGCCTCGCCTAGAGAAAGCTGAGTCGAGCTGGTTAGGACCTTATCTCATTAATTTGGCGTTGGACGGTGATTGTTCATTGTCAAAGGATAGGACTACCGGGTTGGTTTGCGACTAGCTTTCTGGTTCATGGATGGCGTGTACGACAGTTGCAACATTGGCTCACCAATTTGTAGTACACGAAGGATCGAGCATAACATCGGGCTCAATAAATTTTAGTAGACTGACTACTATACTAACGTCTTACGAAGGTAATAATAATAATGTATATTCTTGGATACACCAAGTCATCCCCTATCATGATCATTTGTTTTCATAAATAAGTACATCAAATAAAACGGTAATTATACAAATAGTGAGGTCGAACATGAATACATTTTTTTGTTAACAACCATAAAAATAGTTGGATACCATTTGTACAGATTGTAGCTTGTTTTAAACATAACGTTCATAGAATATTGAAAAAATAAATGATAAAAGTTCATATTTTTAACGAAAACAACAGTAATTGTTCGAGATGGGTTAATTACAGTTTTGTTAGTTTAGTTCAGTTCAGTTTGCACAAGACGATATGTGGCAGAGTCGCCAATCGAGCGTCCAGAATACTTCCACTGGTAAGCCAAAAAGGCTTCCACCACTTCAAACTGTAGGTTCAATATTCTTTCGAAAGACGTTCTGCTGATGATGTCATCTAGCTTGATGACGAAACGTCCTTCAACAACTACGCAAGCTCGGCGAACACTATCTGAACAACATCCTCATCCTGAGCTACGTATATTCTTCTCTTTTGCTGAACAGGTTCAATATTCTTCTGGTATGACTTTGGCAGGAATGCAACAGAAAAACTTCCCTCTCTAAATAGGTGAGGAGAGACATTAGTGCGTTTTAACGACAAACTGAAGAACAACTATAAAATCAGTGATAACAATTGGGAAACACAGAGCGCCAGATCGAGTCTAGTCTAAATTTGAAGCACGTTACTGAAGTAGAACAAAATACCTCTCAGGGCAGAAAGTCTCAGTGATTCACTACCCTTTCGCTAAAGAAGTGCTTACGTGTATTAGACCTGACATGTTGCTTTGCCAGTTTCAGTGAATGGACTCGAGTACCTACTACTGGCGCGAAAGCGTACATATCAGCTGGATCGATAGAACTAAAGCCTCTAACGATTTTAAAGGTCTCGATCAGATCCTCACGTAGTCGCCTTCTTTTTAGCGAAAAGAGATCTAGACTGAACAGTCGTTGTTCATACGACATCCCAGATTGCCCTTTAATCATACGAGTAGCTAGGCGGTGAACATCGTTAAGCGTGACAATGTCCTTTTCCAAGTAAGGAGACCTAGCTTGAACGCAATACTCGAAATCAGGTCTCACCATCGCTTTATACAATAGGATGAAAACCACCGGGGTCATGCAGGATAAAACTGATCTGAGGCGAAAGAGCTGGTTCCTATCGCGTTGTGCAGCAGCTGCACATTGATCAACCCATTTAAAGTCCGCTGAAACCTTAATACCTAAGTCCCGGACTTCTGATACCACAGTTATCTCCAGTATGTTATCAGGTCCAGCGACCTGCAGCTTCATTGCAGCTCTGGAGAGAAGATAGCTTTTGGAGAAGTTGACTGGTAGATCCCACGTGGAATACCACTTGATGACCTTTTCTATATCCTCTAAAAGATCCTGTTTGTTCAGCGATCCAATAAACTTGACATCGTCTGCAAAAATATAGCAGAGACACTAAAGCGAGGCTGGCAAATCATCGATGAAGATAAGGAAGAATAGTGGACCTAGTACTGAACCCTGCGGGTCTTCACTAACAACTCCTGCTTCAGTGGAATACATATTGCCAATGCGAACGTGAAAATACCGATTACTCAAGAAGTTTGTGATCCTGTTCTTTAGAAGGCCATCGATACCTAGTAGTCCAATCTTCATTGCAAGCAACCTGTGGTTTACCGAGTCAAAGGCCTTACTGAAGTCGAAGTGGAGAACTTCGACCTAGTGGCCTTTATCTAGCCTCCTAGTGACCTCATCGAGAAAACATAATAGGTTAGTTAGGCAAGAATTCCTTTTTAGAAAACCATGCTGAGCAGAGTTTAGCAACGAACCAGAGACAAGGTGGCGACAGATCCTATCCCTAATAAGTCTCTCTAGGGTTTTGCAAAGAATAATAGTAAGGCTTACAGGTCAGTAGTTGCGAACTGAAGATCGACTGCCACCTTTATGTATAGAAATCACATCAGCCTGCTTCTAAGCACTCGGAATATACCCATACCTTAAGGATGCGTCAAAGAGGCGACCCACCGGTTGTGCTAATACAGGCGCCTGGTTCTTAATAACTTGAGGCTGAATAGCATCCGGGTCCGCAGATTTATGTGGATTAGTCGCTTCAAGCGCGAGCCTAACCTCATTATCAGTGAAAATTATTTCATCGAGGGTAGAAACGCTATCTGACCTTATGTCAACTGGCATATTCGGGAGATCAGTTTGG
The DNA here is from genome assembly GCA_013407085.1 of Atriophallophorus winterbourni. Taxonomy (NCBI): domain Eukaryota; kingdom Metazoa; phylum Platyhelminthes; class Trematoda; order Plagiorchiida; family Microphallidae; genus Atriophallophorus; species Atriophallophorus winterbourni. Next base: position 171,460 of record JACCGJ010018281.1, on the reverse strand, counting down.
CGATCAAGCCTCTGAACAGCTTGAAAATATTCGAAAAAGCCGAAGCCTTTTCAGAATCTGAATCTAGTTGAGATCCATTGTCCAGTTGAATGTTGGCTATGCAATCGCGAGTTTTGCCTTCGGATTGTGCATAGCTATAGAATGGCTTTGGGCACTGCCTTATATTACATGGCAGTCGTGCCTCGAAGTCACGTTTTGCCTTACGGTGGCTTCTCACAGCGTTATTTCTAAGTAGCTTATACCTTGTCCGGGCCCATTGTGTCTGAGAAGCTTTGTAAGTTGTCCAGGCACGGTCCCGGATTTGAATACCACGGTGCATCGATGGTGTTCAACACTGTGGCTTGTTGCGTCTTTTGACGTGCACCAACGGAGCAAATCTGTTTCGCTGTGTGGACAGACAATGGTGAATAAGCTGCCAGTTTGCAGTCATATCATATCCAGAAGATTGTGACAAGTTCTGATCTGCTTCCCCTGAGACAACACTGCAGTCTACTCTATTGAAGTTGCGCTTTAGTTTCAGAGGCGGTTTGTCATACCCGAAAAGTAGCTGGAAGCTAATCATGATGTGATCACTTTTCCCTAGTGGGGTAAGATATTGCACCTGTCGAACCATTTTGCTCATTCAAAGATATAACAAGATCCAGTACCGAAGGTTCACAGCCATGCCGGAACCTTGTAGGCTTAGTTACATGTCGGCTCATAGCATGTCTGTGGGTCCATTCTATGAAGTCCTCAGACATTTTATCAGCTTGGCCGCTCTGGTTAGGCCGAGATATGTGTGGTAGATTGAAAACACCCACCATAAGAACCTGAGACCCAAGCGCACGTAGTGAACTCAAATTCTCAAGCAAGTTATACATATCCTGTACTTCTGAATGGGGACTCAAATAAACGCACGCTATTACCGTAGATTGCTTATAGGAGTGAATTAAACAGAAGCCAAGTTGCACATTGCGCGTGCCAAGCCCAACGTTTAACTCTGAGGTACGGAGGCCTAACCTAAGAAGAATAGCAACACCGCCACCTTGTAATGCACCCGATCTATCGCACCTGATCACGGAATAGCTGTTACCAACTATATCGGGAATGTCATCAAATGCAGAGAGCCAGGTTTTTGTCAGTGCAATTACATCCGGTCTCAACTCATGTGCAATGATAGGGAGTTCAGACCATTTGTTTCGGATGCTACATGCATTCCTGAGTAGCACTGTGGCGGCCTTGTCACGTAATCTATTCCTAATTATTCCTAGTGATTCGCGAAGTCAGCACGTTTTTTGGCGTGCTGCTTGCGATAGCCGAGTCACCTGGTGCGGCCTGGACACCAGCTGTACACTGCAGGTTGCTAACCACGAGCTGTGGAAATACAGGGATAATACTAAGACCACAGACCTGATCCTCGGACGCTTTAAAAGACTTCTGCAGCTGATGGAACCCCAACTTTTTCGGATGAATGACGCCTTCAATTGAACGTTACTTTGTAACCAGAATCTATTAGCTTTATAAAACCTTGCTTGTCGTTATTAGAGGTCTTTACAATCTGATTCCTCCTATTTGAAGCGGAAGAGTATTGTCTTATCCGGGAGGGAGGGTTGTCCGGCTTAACCTGCAGGTTGTCTAGAGTTGCTTCGGCGATTTGGTCAGCCCTAGATAGTAAAGCGTCATGATTCGCCCGGTATTTGAAATCTACCAGGATTGGCCTAGGGCGATTATCCATCTTCCATTTTCCAACACGGTGAATTCGCATCGTAGAAGTAGAAGGCCTCAGACCTACCATCCGGATAAAATCGCTGATACATCTGCCATCTAAATCTTTTCTAGACTTTGATTCCTTAATGAATGGATCTGCTCGATTGAAAACCAGTACATTTCGTGTTCTAGTTTCTGGAGCAGGTGTGCAACGCAGTGTATCGAATTGCTCGCGCAAGTCATTCAACGTGATCCAGTGCGGGTGATCCAGCAACATTTTCCTGTTGCTTCCGTTGGGTAGTAGCTTTATTTGTCTTCCCACGCCTCTTCGGAATCTGTGCGACAGTAACGACCCTGCTAGTAGAAGCTCGCATTGGAGAACGAGATAACTGCCATTTATGTCTGCGTCCTGTGTGGATGCAGTTTTTTGGCGTTCTTGGCAGCACGCTTTCTAGATTTATCCACCTTAGAAGAGGTAGCCTGCTTGATAGGACGTCGTAGCTGGCTACATTTTTCAGCTATGCCTGCGCCAGCCATTGTATCAGAACTTATACTAGCCCTCACAACAGATGCAAACGTTGGAGCGAGTAAGGAATCTGACGAGCAAGGCAACGTCCGACTAATCCTTAGCTTTAAACAAGCGGCGTCTGTTGCAGCCTGATGACAGCCGCTACAGTACCACTGCAACCAGCGGTACTTTGCATAAATCCCATAGTGAGATTTATGTATACCTGAGCAGCTAGAATGAGCCCAATGCCTGCAAGCTGTGCACTCAATTCCCTTAGCCACCATTTTGCCACCTTTGACATTGAGTAATAAAAAGTTACCAAAAATACAAGCTGATTTTATCACTAGCGTAATTAGTTAGCAAAAATATGGATAATATAGTAAAATAGTAATTCTATTTCACTGCAAATTCAAGGAATAGTGAAAATTTGTAATGATATTTTATCGGAGCGTGTAAAATACAACCATAGGATTGGTCAGAATCGCAATGTTTATTCATTTTTGATGTTCCAAATGCAACTTCAAACGCAGATAAGCGTATAGGGAGTTCACTTCATCAGGTCAGAGAGATATGAGTGGTATCGTCATGTCAAGAATTGTGAGTGTGTATTTTGTTGAATTCTAAAAAATCTGAAAAGTAAATCCTCAAGAAAAAAGTTATATGTCACTTTAGAATTTTTTATAGCTAAAAATATTAAAAGCCTTTCATGCCGTATAAGTATAAATTATCTACAGTTGTATCAATAATAAATAGCTCACCTAATTTTTCCGGAGATAAAGAGGAGTTGAGTTGCTTTTTGAATTCAGTTTGTGAACTACTCAATATTATATAATTGGAAAGTAAATTCCATAAACGAGAATATTTATAAATAAAGAAATCTTTTCGTACATGATTTTGGATTTTCGGTATACATATTTTGTTTTTGTCGCGAAGATTATATACTTCAGAGTTTTTGAAATCTAATTGTAAATCAATGTCGATCATATCTTTTTTCAATATTCTGTAAAAGAGTATAAGATTTTGTTTTATTCTTCGAAACCATAGTGGTTCCAATCCTAGGATCTGACATCTTTCCTTATATGAATGCTTATCCGAACTGGTGGTAATGGATCGTGTAAAAGAACGTTGGATGCCTTCTAAAGCATAGCTATCAGACCGAGTAATGTTACTAGATATAATGTTGCAGTAATCTAATAAAGGTAGTGTATGTAACTTGTAAAGTTCCAGCTTGCACTGGGGCAGAGAGATGTATCTATGAAGTAAACCTATATTCTTTTTTGTTTTAGAAATCAAGTAGCAAATTTGTTCATGAAATGTACGTGATCCAGAATATCGATAACCTAAATCACGTACACATTGTGCTGGTTGTAGTGGTGTATTATTTAGGATGATCGAATCTTTTGGTAGGATACAGTTGAAATTTATGAAAGTTGATTTATTGGTGGAGAACTCAAGACCGTTTCCAATACTCCATTGAAGTAGAGCATCCAGGGGTCGGTTCAATTTTGATATAAAGTCGTTAGTCTGGTTAGTTGGAAAGGCTATGGCGACTTTTATATCATCTGCAAACAAAAAAATCTTACAGTGTGTTATAACAAATAGTATACCGTTGATTAATATCAAGTGGACCTAGAACGCTTCCTCGTATGACTTCGCTTGGAATTTGCAAAGATCTTAAACGGTGGCCATTTATATCTACCGAAAAGGTGCGACCAGTGAGAAAATATTTGAACCACGTAAATAGGTTTCCAGTAATACCTATAACATATAATTTTGCTAGGAGTAGATTATGTGGGACCCTGTCGAAGGCTTTCATAATAATAACGAATACAACTATGACTCCAAGTGATTATGTCACGTAATATTTAAATTCTAGTTTACAAGTGACGAAAGACTTTTGGTGAGAAATCCGTGCTGGTTCGATATGAAATAGTTTGGTGTCAAGTATGCTAGGGTGGCTTGTCTGATAAGCTTCTTAAATATTCTAGCTAGAAGTGGTGTGTGATTAATGGGTCGATAATTGATAACTGTATGTAGTCATCCGGACTTATGTCGAGGAATATCAACGGAATGTTTCCATTCCAAAGGGAAAGTTCCTGATTCGATAGACGCATTAAAGAGATTGAGTAGTAATAAGAAGAAGTCTTAAGATCCCATTTTGCATATTGCTGGTACGAAACCTGTTTCATCAGGTTTGTAAGAGATTGCAACTTGATTACAAACTTTACGTATGTCAAAGGTTTTAATTGTAATTGTATCTAACGTATTGCATGAAGGGTGTATGATTACCTCTAGATAAGAGTTGTTATTATATGAAGTATTAAAAAATAAAAAAAATTCTCCGCAAACAGCAAAAGGCTCAATTAATACTGTGCAATTATCACCATGTCGATCTTGTTTAATAATGTAGTTTATAATATCTAAATTTTGCGATGCCCTAGCGTTCAATAATCTAGATAATGCTTTCTGTTTTCTTATACTGGATTTGAGGGCTGCAGACTCATCAGAAATCAGTTTATGGTTCATAATTTGTACTAGTGTGTCAGATAGTTCATACGCGTGCAAAAAGGAAGAGAGGTCATGCTTATCACGAGCATATGATGCCAAATAAGCAATGCGTTTCTCTAACTTATGAGCTTCACTTAGTTTGAAACGTTCAGCATGTCTGGTAGTAGATTTCTGTAGTAACTCAACAAGTTTATTATGAATGAATTCGGAGATTACATTAAAATTGTCAGAATGGAAAGATTCAGCCCAATCTTCGTTTCTAATGAGGTTTTTTAAAGATTTTCCAATCTATGTGAATAATTATATGTGGCTTTTTAACATTAGTTATTATGCTATTGCAATTCAAGTCGAAAGATATAATGTTATGATCTCTATTAAAAAAATGACGGAGATACGTTCAGGTTTGAAGGTGTGATATTCAGAGTAAAGACAAGGTCGAGGATATTTTTATTGCGCGTTGGTTTATGAACAAACTGTGTAAAACCTAATAGTTTGATGGTATTCGTAAAAGAATAAAGATTTATGACGTTGCTTTCTACCTGGTTAAGTAAAGGCATGTTAAAATCTCCTGCAAATAATTTTTAGCGGGAAGGGTGGACAGTTCCTTCTATGAAACAATCGGTCAAGAGTTAAAGCGATGAAAAAGTAGTAGCCGGTGGATAGTAGATGCATCCAATTATGAGATCAAAAGCCGGTAATGCAAGCCAGATAGAATCTCCGATATGATAAAAGACGGATGAAATGATGATGTTTGCTTGGAGGTTAGAATGAACATAAACAAAGCATCCTCCTCCACGTTTTAAAACGCAGTTTTTTCTTAAAATGTGAAAGTTTGGAATCAAAAGTTCACAATCCGATTGTTCCTTTTTTGTCCAAGATTCAGTTATTGGAATAATATCAGCGGGATTGGAGAGAAGATATGAACGTAAAGGTAATATCTTGTTAGTTATGGATCAAGAATTGATAAGAATAAATCGAAGAGATGAGGGGCTATGATCAGAAAATGGCCTATTATGTATTTGATTATTTTGTGGAGCATGTTAGTTAAGGTTAAAAGCCTTTGTGGAGGGATTTGAAAATTTCTTATACTCGAATAAGGAAACATAATAGAGTAAGTGTTAAATGAGTTAAAATATGGGAATTGGTGTCGGGGTACCAGCTAATATGTTTAAAAAAAATGCTGTGATGAGTTGTAATAATTCGAAAATGGGCTCAGGTATTGTGGACTCGGTCAAAGTAATTGCTATGCCGAGTTTCGATCTAATGGATAAGGCATTATACGTCGAATAAACTTCCGAGTCTTTCTATTGTCAAAAGTTGAAGAATTCCTTAAAGAAGGTGGTGCAGGCAATAGCGCACTAGTTTGTCGAAACTTGGGCAAGATGGTTTTTCTCCTCAAGTGAGGAGATGTAATAATTTAAGGTGGAATAATAGGTTGTGTTGAATTATTCACAGGAGAAGGTGAAGTTTGAGGTGCATTCAGCTCTTGTGGCACCTCATCCAATTCAATCTTTTCTTTTCAATTGTTTGAAGATTCGGTGGAATATTGAGTAGTAACGGTACGCTTATGGAACCTAGTTCTTCGTTGCATTGGCGTGAGATCAGGTTTGAAAAGTACATTTTTAAATCTTAGAATCGATTTCAAATCATCTTTACGGGCTAAAATGTGTGATGCCAGTCATTTGTCACTGAGGTCTTATAGGATTTGGCAAGCCTTTGAAGGCTTTAATTTCCTCAAGCGTTTTAGCGAAGCGCAGTCCAATGGGAAGCCATAAGATGAGCAGATAGTAGTTGTTAAATCTTGTAAAGGATATCTGTCGTCTATATTAAACAGTATAACATTTTCAGATCTTAAATCTCTTTTGACAAATTTCAGTAACAATTAATTCAACGAACTTGTTAGTTCGTTGAAGTATATCCTTGTCCTTATTTGAATTATCATGCAGGAGGATAGTCAATGGTTGTAAAGTCTTGCAAACCTGTGTAACAAAAGAGTTGTTCATTCAAATTTCATTTAATTCGGATTCTAACTTCCGCAATTTATTCAAAATAACGGAAGTGTTCTGATCTAAGTCTACGGAATATTTGTTGGTCTTGGGAATTTTACGTAAATTAATTCGCTTCAAAATGTGTGTTTCAGTGTACATATTTTTAATAGTATGAATAAAATAATAGTTAAAAGAGTGAGAGATATAAAATAAACGTTTTCGTAATTATGAAATATTTGACAATCACGTACCGTTTTCAAACCAATCGCGACCTTGTTCAACCTGTACTAAACCCAGAAGTGAAAATCATAATGAGCAGCTGATCACAAATTATATTCGAATTTTCACGCAATTAATTAATTATTGGGGCAAAATAAAATTTAAATGAATAAACTGTCATTGGTGGTCCATAGTACAATTACCACATCCGCCACAGTTTGCGAATAATCCTGAGTCTTTATTATCTTTGGCCGACTTGTTCATCAATCGTTCTGATCTCTTCCCGACACTGCGGAATGTCTACATCCGTCCACACCTGGATAACGCTGTACAGGCTTGGCATCCTTGGCTATGCAAGATGTGTCCCTTCTCGAAAAAGTCCAGCGACGTGTGACAATGCTTGTTCGTGGTATGCACAACGAGGAAATTTTACGAAGTTTATATATATTCTCCGCTGGTTACCGTCTTCACCGTGGTGACATGTTACACACCAACCGGATCTTGAATGACCCCCCCATGCATGCAACTTCCTAATGGTTACCTCTCCAAACACTAATTTCCGAGGACATGAGCTCAAACTGTTTCATCAACAGAGCCGGCTTGAATGTCGACACAGCTTTTCTCTGTGAGAGTTTGCAGTCAATAGAACACTCTCCCAGGCACGCTTTTCGAGGCTGCTTATTTCGGTTCATTCAAAGGTTTCCTCGATTCTCACCTTTATGAAATCTTCCACTCCTATAACACAAGTACCCCGTAAACACTATTTTCATTTTTTTACAAACCTTACTGCATTTTCCCAAATTCACTAGCTTGTGTCAACTAAAAATTCTATTATTTTGCTATTCGCATTTTTGTCACAACCCCACTAACTATTTGCCAGTTTCATTGCTTTCCCAGATCCGAGTATCGGATTCCGTATACACGCAGTTTCAACTAACCCTGTTCCGGAGAATGTGGTCGGTAGATGTGTCCCGGGTTGACACTCTACCTGTCCAAATGCCACAAAAATCCATTAATGGTGCAGGTTAAACGCGAATGAGGCCAGCTATAAAGCTTTGGAAACTCTAACATTTCTCTCTTTGCTTTTTTGACCCACCGCTCAAACTATCCTGCGGTTTGTACAAGCTTTAAACTTCCTATACTGTAATAAACTATCGAAATATTGAAATATTTGTAACTTTTTTTCCGTTTCAGCATTCCAGAGGTATCTAGGATATTGTTCAGTTCAGTTCAGTTCAGTAGGCACACGACAGTAAGTGGCTGACAGGCAAAACGAGCGTCCAGAATTTTTTCCGGTGGTAAGCTGCGGAGAAACACCCACCACTGCCAAAGGGTCAATCCTTTTTCTCCGAGTGGAACCTCTGATGGTTGTAGGACTAAGAGAATGTAGTTGAGAAAGCACCGCGCTATAATCGATGCACTGCCAAAAGCTAATTTTCTTTTTTCTCCTTTTGCAATCTCTGATGATCGCGGTGCCAGGCGATGTACCGGATAGTAGTAGGACAGCAACTTGCAATAATCGATGCTGGAAAAATGAAAAGGCAGTTTCTCCCCACCAGCACGGTGAGAGGTCAGCTGATGGAGAATCAAGAATAAGGAGATGTTCTGGAATTGCTACAACGAATAGCGAGCAAAATGGAGGACAGCCGAAGCATGGTGATCATGGGATCTAATAAGGGAATAACTTACCCCAGTCACGGTCTAAACCCTGCTTAAAAGTTGAAACGGAACTACAGGAGATAAGTTCTTCGGGGAGCTTGTTCCAGAAGTTGACCATCCTAAAGCTGAAAATGTTTTGCCAAGAATCTAGTCGACATCGTTCCTTAGCAAGCTTGAGCGCATGTCCGCGAGTGCCCAGCTTAGGACTTAAGGTAAAGATGTCATATGTATTAACGCCGATTAAACCCTTTAAGATCTTAAAGGTTTCAATCAAATCACCTCTCAAACGATCACGCTTAAGAGAGTGAAGACCCAGAGCCCATAGGCGGAAAGCATAACTTTTCCCACGCTGACCCTCAATCATGCGTGTTGCTAGTCGCTGGATGCTTTCAAGTCGAATGATATCCTTCTGGTAGTGAGGACACCACGCCTGGACACAATATTCCAAATACGGCCTGAATAACGCCTTGTAAAGTGGCAGGAACACGTCCGGACTTCTGCTGGAAAGCACCGACTTTGACCGAAAGAGCACGTTGCGCTGCAACAGCGCATTGGTCCTCTCATTTGAAATCAGCTCTGACTAGAACACCCAAGTCCTTAACCCGCTGTGTGTCGTCAACACTAATAGGAGTACCTGACACCTAGAATGTGATCTTGTCGACCAGAGCAGTGAAGAGTTGGCACTTATTGAGGTTCAGTGGGAGGTCCTACCATATGAATTAGTCAATGACCCGCACGAGGACGTGCATCGGAGTATCTTCACTCGTTGAACCCATGAACTATACGTCATCCGCAAAAACGAAGAACGGGCACTCGAAGATAAGCGAAAAGTCATCAATAAAAATCAGAAAGAGCAGCGGGCTTAGCACAGACCCCTGAGGTACCCTACTTATCACCTCCGTTTGGATCGACAACGTAGAACCTACTCGTACTCTAAAGGTCCTACCTGTCAGGAATGATTCTATCCAAGCAAGTAAACTACCCCGTATGACATTTGCTGCCAGCTCAGTTTCTAAAAATCTGTGGTTGACGGAATCGAAAGCCTTGTTAAAATCCAGGTAGACCGCTTCGATCGGCTTCTCTTCATCCAACCTTTTCGTAGCAATATTGAGGAAAGTCAAGAGGTTAGTCAGACAAGACCTCTTTTTCAGGAATCCATGTTGAGCTACACTGAGTAAAGAATGCTGGCAAAGATGCTGGCAGATTTTGTCGCATATAAGTCCTTCCAATAATTTAGAAACGATGCTGGTCAGGCTGACTGGTCTATAGTTACGAAGAATCGACCTGCAACCACCTTTGTGTATTGGTACTACTATGGCTTCTTTCCACTCACGAGAAACCAGTCCCAAGTGCAAAAATGAATTGAAGATATTATATAGTGGTTCTGTAAGCACTGGGGCAAGATTTATCAGCATAATTGAGTTGATGTCATCCGATCCCTCAGCCTTGTTAGCGCGAACATGAATAAGAGCTCCATACACCTCCGCCTTATTAAAGGACAAATCATCTAGTGCAGGGACACCAGATGGAAAGTCAAGCAACTCAGACGGTGTGTGTAAAGAATTATCCCTTCTCTGAACGCTACTCAAAAATTTTGAGAAGGCTGTCGCCTTAGCTAGGTCACTATTAGCTACTTGTCCGTCCTCCAGTTTTAACTCTCCGATGTTTACCCTAGTTTTCCCTTTAGATTGCGCGTGACTGTGCTACCTTTTCCGGTTGGATTCAGCGTCCCTGGCTAAGGATAACTTAAACTTCTGTTTCAGCACACGCTGCATTTGACAAGCGTTTCGGGCGGTTCTGTAACGGATCCACGAACCAGAGGTGAGCGATAGCCTATATTGCCACCATAAGCGATCACGTTTACGAATAAAACGACGAACGCTGGGAGACCACCAGGGTGGCCGCTGGAGCTTATTCACGCATTGCAGTGGAGCACGCATATCTTGTAGCCCGTTAAGAAATTTGGAAATTCTGTCCCAGTTTTCAGTTACACTAAAATCATTCGAAAACAGAAGGTCAGATTTTAATGACTGGTAAAGTAGGCCCCAGTCAATACGCCTAAAATTACGTCTAGAGCGCGCAAGAGGTTTGTGAAAACGCAACACCGCTTCGAAGCCTAGCATTGCGTGGTCGCTTTTGCCAACAGGCTGTAGGAACTTAAAAATCTTGACAGCCTTTACCTGAGACGACATCACCAGGTCAAGAGTGGATGGAGTGCATCCATCGCGAAACCCAGTGGGTTCGGTAGCGTGCTGATGTAATCCATCATAGTGGATCCAATCGAGAAAAGATGCGGATTGCTCGGTGAGTACCTGTGAGGGGGCTGACCAGTCTATGTTTGGGAGATTAAAATGACCTAGAATGAGTACGCTTGGGGCTGATTGAAACTCCTCGTCAAGCGTCTCAAGCAGTTGACTAATTTCTCGCAGATTTGCACAGGGCGTGACGTATACACAAGCATTCGCCAGTGCTGACTTGTAGCAAGTCAGGACACTATTAACAATTTGGACATTTTCACTCGCGAGAGATAACCCCGGGCCCGTATTGTGCAGACCATATTCAAGGAAAAGAGCCACGCCTCCGCCTCTTCTATCGCAAGGTCTATCGCATCTGATGACAAGATACTGTCGGGTGATACTAGTTGGCACAACATTAACCGCAGACAGCCAGGTATCAGACAGCGCTATTGCCCTCGGGTGTAGCTCGGCTACACGGAGAGAAAGTTCAGTCCACTTATTTCTTATGCTGCACATATTAGCGTACAACATAGTGGCACTGGATACGCGCGCTTCTAAGCTCAGTACTGCTTTGCCTTGGTCGAAGCACCCGGGGAAGCTGCACGTTTTTGTCGTACTACTTAATGAAGGAGGAGCAATATCGTGTGCAACTTGCACGACGGTAATGGAACGTTGCCTAACTATTGAGCCCTCATTTATAACATGGGAGCTGCCACTAGAAAGGCTTGACTGACTTCCTTCTCGATTCGAGCTAGGCAGATCCGGTACGATCGTTGTTGATGCCGTGGCGTTCGGCTTCGCTTCAGGCTGAAGGGGAGCGGATGACCCTACAGCTAAGTTAATCCCAGTCGGAGCTACAGGGTACTCTCTCCTATCAAAAGGAGGGTTGTCAGGCTTCACTTGGAGTTTGTCTAAAGTAGCGTTAGTTATGTGTTTCGCCTTAGACAAAAACACATCGCGATCTGCCTGAAATTTAAACTCGACTAGGATCGGTCGAGGCCGGTTGTCCATCTTTTATCTACCAACACGATAAACTCGAACCATGGTAGTAGAAGGCTTTAGCCCAACCATGCGAAATAGATCGTGGATACACCTGCGGTCCAAATGTCGTAGAGATTTGGATTCCTTGATGAAGGGCTCTGCACGATTAAAAACTAGTACATTAGGAGTTCTAGTTTTTCGAGCCGAAGATGGGCCATGTAATGTTTCATTGTTTTCGAAGACTGTTTAGCTCCAGAATAATTTGAACGATGGCGTTGCAGCTGGCAACATTCGTATATTGCTTTCCATGTTTACCGGAAGTAGTAGTCTTAGAATGCCTTCTTGGGGTGCCTGCTGTATTGGACACCACTCGTGAAGGTTGTCGAAGTCCAGTAGGTGACTGTTTGACCTGTGTGACGTTAGCGTCGGTTAATGGTGGTTTGCAGCGCGTGAACACCCGCCTTTTAGAAGGCTCAGATTTATATTTTGCCTTGAAAGAGGTGTATAACACGGAAGGGCGGGATAACTGGCATGAATTTTAGGCCTTTTTATCCGCTGAAGTCCGCCCGGGGCCTAAATTGGACCACACGACTGATGCATAAGTTTGGTCGGACACGGATTCCGACGCACTAGGTAGCGTCACACTAAGTCGCCGTTCGTGGTATACAAATGCGGCATCAGCGGCAGCCTTGTGACAATCACTGCAATACCATGTAAGCCAGCGTTATTTCACATATAGCCCATATTGGGATTTATGTATAGCTGAGCAGCCAGGGTGAGCCCAACGCTTGCAAGCAATGCACTCGATAAATTCAGCTACTTTCTTTGCCACATTTCCCGTTAAGACAAACAGTTTTACTATTCATAGTTAAAAAATTCTTAACACAAGATAAAAACAGAATACTGACTTAATTACGGAATTAATTAATCAGCGAGAGGTGGAATAATAAATTGTGTGTCTATACTATCGAAAAGTAGTGAAATAGACTTTCTATTTTACAGTACAGCTGTGAAACTGTGAAAATTCGTAATTTTGTATCTGAGCGTGGCAAATGCAACAAAGTTAAATGGACCGCCAATTGGTGTTATGATTGTCAATCAAATCAGAATCGGAACGTAACTGACATGAATCTCTCTAAGTAATTTTATCCACATGACAAAAAAAAGACAATGAAGATTTTATCGCAGTAGCCACAACGCGTGCAACGGTTCAGAAGAGCAGTCACTTTGCACGCGTGAACGTAAAAGTTTCAAGGTCATTTGTTTTGAGGTCTTCTTCTCGATTAACGGTAGTATGTCAAGCTCTTGTAATCCACATCTCTTTCTATCAGCAACATAATCCAGGAGAACCTCAGTTAAAGAATTGGTTTTCAGATCTTGCTTCAATAACCTCTTCCGGGAGCGCATTCTACAAGTTAACAATTCTTGTTGAGAGCGTGAATCCTGGTGTTAGGCGTAGTGTTCTTCGCTTTTAGAGTTTTAGAGCATAGCCACGGGTTCTTGAGCCCGCCATGCGATGGAAAATCTCTCGCACACCGTCACCATATGCTCCCAGTAATATGCGACGAGTTAGCAGCAAGTCGTAGCGTACATGCAGAATACTGAGCGACCTGAGGTTGAGGCGTGGAACTCTCTCCACATAATAAAATAATTTCAATACTTGTACTCTTTCCGTCGCCCGCCGTTGCACTTTTCCAGCTGGTCACGTTTTCCATTACTTTGTGGAAAGGTTGCTGGCAAACCGTATTCTAAAACTGGTCTCACGTCAATAGTCAATAGTATATTATGGTACAAAAGCTATGAGCTTAAAATATAACCATAGGATAGTCAGTACAGGGGGTCGGGTGGAGTTCAGCGGGTTCGGCGTCAATCGCCAAAGTTCAGTACAGGGTGTGGTTATGTATCATAACAGTCAACTTTCAAATGACTTGTTTATCTTTCGCCATTCCGTTCTACCCCATTATACTACATACCACTCACATATCCATAAATAACTAACATTTTTCCAGTCTTTTCTCCCCAGCTTGCAAGCATCAACGTTGCTCACGCCAAAGCAACCGTCCGCAAGTCCGTCATGCACTGGAGGACGTGGTGGGAATGTGTCTTGGGCTGACACTTCTCCCTAAAAAAAGCCACAAATGTCCAATCAAGGTGTATGCTATACGCGAACATGGCCCGCTATAAGGCCTATTTGCCTCCGTTTTTATCTCTTCATGTATGCTTTTTAGCACGCTTTGTGCGACCCTCTGTACACACCACCCAGTGGTTTCTTACAAGCTATCAGCTTTTATTACCACAATAAAACTATTGACTATTGACTATTGAGTCAATACAGAAGGAGATGAATCGGCGAGGTTCCGTAAACGTATCTGGAAAGGAAAAGGAAAATGGGTGCAGTATCGGGAAGAAGAAAAAAAGAGAATCCATTAAACTTATTGAGAAAAATAGAGATGAGCGTCAAGCCGCTTTTTAAAAATCGAGAGCGATGGGGAGGTTACGACAAAAAACTGGTAGATCATTCCAAAAACGAGGGGTACGGACAGAAAAGAAAAATTTACGGCAGTTTAACCGACTGGGCTGGTGGGCTAGCTTGAAAACATGCCCCCGGGTTCCGGAACTGGGTGCCATCAAAAGCAGTCCATGGCACGGATGTTTGTTCTCCTTAAGGATCTGGAAAACCAGTATCAGATCACCTCGGATGCGACGGTAACTGATCGGGAACACGTTGAGTTGCTGGAGGCGGTCCTCATAGTTCAGTAAACTGAGTCCTTTGACGAGCTTTGTGAACCTCCGTTGAGCCTTCTCTAGGACGTGATGGTCACGCTTTAACCATGGAGACCAAACGGATACCGCATATTCCAGGTGGGGTATGATGTACGCGTGTAGGAGCGAGGAAAAGAGGCGGCGGTCAAAAGACCCGAATACCCTTTTGAGGAGCCCTACGTTGCGATTGGCGACTGATGATGCGAGGGAACATTGGGCTGAGCACCCAAGATCACTTTGAACCAATACGCCGAGGTCCTTTTCTAGCATACTCACCGAAAGTTCGGTGTTCCCTAGCTTGTAACTAGGCTCGCCAGAGTGACGGATGCGGAGAGATCGCCATTTTTGTGGGTTGAAAGGGAGCTGGTTCGACGTTGCCCAGTTATTAAGTGAGGTAAGATCGGTTTGCAGGTCATCACAATCATTCGAGGAAGAGAGGATGCGCCATAGCTTGATATCATCTGCGAACATCAGAAACGGCGAGTTAACACATGCTCCAATTTCGTTGATAAACATCAAGAACAGACGCGGACCGAGTACAGAGCCCTGGGGTAATCCGCATTGTATTGAAAAACAATCGGCGAGCGATTGTCTGACGCGAACGCGGAGTGTCCTGGAGCGGAGGAATTCGGCTAACCAAGACAAAAGTGGGTTACCAATTCCAAGTAGGCCAAGCTTTTGCAGTAAAATAGCATGGTTAACACGGTCAAAAGCTTTGGAGAAATCCAAGTATATAACGTCGACACCATGGCCCGCATCAACAGCCTTGGTCCAGCTGTCCCGCGCCATAAGCAAGTTTGTTGTACAGGAGTGTCCGCGGCGAAACCCATGTTGTTCGATGGCGACAGCATTCGTGTTCTCCATAAAAGCCATCAAATCATCGGATACAATAGATTCCATTACTATGGAAAGCACAGGGAGCAGGGTGACTGGTTGGTAATTTGCAGGGTCACTGCGGTTTCCATCTTTATATATCGAGGTTATAATCCCCTGTTTCCAATCTTCGGGAACATGGGAGATATCGAACAGACGTTGGAAGTACATGGAAAGTGGTTCACAAAGTTGCACAGCAACCGCATGCAATGCTTTCGGTGTAATCCGGTCTACTCCAGGTGATGAATTTTCACGGAGCTGCATGATCTTTTTATATACACGTTCAGCGGTGAACAGAATAGTAGAGAGTCTAGGTGGGGGTGAGGTGATATTCAACGAAGATGGTTGGCAATTCTGGAATACTTGCATGTAGTGACCCTTCAGTGTATTTGCGGCTTCCATAGAAGTCGACGTGGAGCCGCCTTCAATTTTCAGTGGGGGATTCCAGTTTTCACTTTTCTTTTGTCATTTATATGACGGTATAGCAGTTTTCGGTTGTTCAGAAACCGTGCAGTTAACTTTATATGGTAATCCAGCTCATCTTGACGCACTAGAGACGTACAGTGGTTGCGTAATTGTCGATATGCTTCCCAATTTCGCGCACACTCTTCCGATCGGAACTTACTCCAAGCAGCGTTTCTGCACGTATGTGCACTGATGTGCAATCGTGCAGTATTTCTGTGCTGTACGGCTAACATCGTGCTAAGTTGACTGGCCAACGGTAGTGAGCTGCATGCTGAAACACGCTGGAGTCTCACTACCATTTCTATTTTTATTTACCCCCTCATATCTGTCTAGGCCTGGGCAACCTGACAGCAGTCTCTGACTGTGCGGCACTTTGCCTGGATCAGGCTTGTGCTTTCATACATACTCACGTATGTAAAATAAAGAATGCGAAACATTTGTGAAGTAATCGCCGAGAATGACCGACTAATAGCACGCCATGCGTGGTTTGCGGCAGCAGCTTTTCTGTTCGTATCCTCCTTGGGGTGTCCGCGGCGAAACCCATGTTGTTCGATGGCGACAGCATTCGTGTTCTCCATAAAAGCCATCAAATCTCTCGCCGAAATTCCTCACTACATGTGACCACCACCTCCTTGGATTGAAGCGACCGTGTCACAATTGTACCCAGGTCACGTTCAATATCAACCCATTTCAATTGATGAACCCATAGGACGTACGTACCTTTAGTTGTGCTTGGCCCCAATGCGTTTAGGAAAACTACTCTCAGCAGAATAGCCTGCTATACCCTTGTAGCGGATAAGCCGAGCGTTACGTTAATGAGAATTGTTATAAGTGTTGTGAATTATTATAAGCGTATGAAATTATGTATCACTCACTCACTCACTCAGTCCTCTCCGTGCTGGGTGGCACATGAGGCGTAGACAACTTCGCGCCAGTGGTTCCGGTCTATCGCTGCTTCCGTTGCCGTCTGCACCGTGAATCCTTGTGCATGTAGTTCGCGTTCCAACGTTCTGCGCCAAGTTTCCTTGGGCCGTCCCATTCTCGTTTACCTTGCGGACGCCAGTGAATGGCTACCTTCGTATGCGAACTGGGATCCATCCTGCATACATAACCGAGCCACGGATCTGTTGTCTTCGTTTCCGTAGCAATGTAGGTTTTACGGGATAGGGTTGCGAGCCCTAAGCCCAACCCACCTCCTTTCTCAGACGGGCTTGGGACCGTCCTTGGCGGAGTTAATTATGTATCACTCACTCATTTATGCAAGAGAAAAATACCCTGTGTCAACAACAGACTTACGAAATCCTTGTGTAGTCCACTCGGATTATTGCTAACAATGTATTTGACCTGTGTTATTTCTTCAGCGGGATAATTGCTCGTCGTAGATGGAACAAGCAGTGAATTACCGAAAAGGGAAGAAATGTTCTGGGTCAGTAATCTGAAACAATTAATTAGTGGTTCGGCACCAGGCAAGTTATCAGACTTGCGCTTCCTACAGCGTGAACGTCTAATAACTTTATTGTGGGAGTTAACTGCTACTGTTGCACACGTAACGATGCTCTCCGAAATAAAATCTTCACTAGTAATCTTTATCTAAAAAAATCTTTTAGTTGTCAAACATCTCATGGCATAGATAGCTAAAAAACCGTTACTAATAGCACTTCTAAAGACAGTGCAGCCGGGGCCGGGGCCCTCGCGATCAGATATGGTTAGTTACTCTTAAGGATGTGTCCCGAAACCGTGTTCAATGTCGGTCTTGCATTAAGCATCTTCTTGGAGCGTTTACTTGTATGGTGTCATGTGGAGTAATGAGGAAAGCTTGTTAAGCTATATGACAGTGAAAGCCGTAAGGAAATTGTCATGCTGATGATGATGTTAATGAAACTTGATTCAATGCCATTTCCATTCGAGGTTTAGGTACCCCATCCCAGTTTGTTTATGCTTCTCTTATTTAGAACCCGTGGCTGTTTAATCCTCACCATTCTCCATTTTTTAGGATTCTACTTTTTTCATGGTTGTATGGCGGCTAAGCATTCGGTACATACTACCCGTTTAATGCTGTCTCTGATGATGATGATGATGATGATGATGAACGTGTTCGGGTGCAGGCCCGTAGCTACTTTGAAGTTTGATTCTTACGAAAATTTTGAGCCGAGGATATCCGAGCTATTTCAAGATTATCACAGAAATCTTTATCTAATTATCAACATGGTTATTAAGAACATGGTCATGACTCGCAAATCTGCAAAATTAGATCATGCAGCATGGACTGCAAGGAAGACCCAGAAGAATTAATGCTCCGCTGTTCGCTATTGGAACTCTTGTCTTGTATGTCCGAAACAAGTTGCGTCTAACGCGAAGCGGTTTGCTGTGAAATATGTTTGAAGTGGTGCATATTCGTTGTGGGTGAATGAAACTAGAGACATATCTCTAACTCCAGAAGACATCATGCGATACTATTCGCACGATATGTAAGATATTCCTTCCACATTCTGCTGTAAAGCACGTAGGTAGTCAGCATCAAGCCGTAGCTGTATCAATTAAAACCTATAAATGGCTCGATGTAGGGAAAACAGATAGTGTGTCATCCTTCGCGAGAGCAAAATATCGCCCATCTGTGGAGCAAGCTCACGTACTATCCACATCTGTGTGCACATTTGAGACGTAACTTCGGCTACGCACGGTTTATAAAATTGTTTTAGTACTAGTGACTGCACGGATGTCCAATCGTGCAGTACTTCTGTGCGGTGCGGCTAACATCGGGCTAAATTGATTGGCCACCGGTAGTGAGCTGCATGCTGACAAACGCTGTAGTCTCACTTCTATTTCTATTTCCCCCCTCATATCTGTCTAGGCCTGGGCAACCTGACAGTGTCTCAGCATACGTGCAGTATCTGACTGTGCGGCACTTTGCCTGGATCAGGCGTGTGCATTCATACATACATACTCACTACTTTCTTTCTATTTCTTTTGTCATATCTGTCTAGGCCTGGACAACCTGGCAGTATCTAAGCCCACGTGCAGTCTCTGACTGTGTGGCACTTTGCCTGGATCAGGCTTGTGCTTTCATAACATACCCATTTCCAGCTGGTTACTAGCATCTTCGGTGATATACCACATTTGTTCTAACGTGGCTTCGGTGTTTTTCGACTTTATTTCGCTTAATACTTCAGTTTACCTTTTGATTATACAACATTGTTGATTTTCTGTGTTACGTTTTATTCAAATTCCAGTTATTCAGAGAAGGCTCAAATTTGACGTGTTCTTTTTTCACACTTTAAATTAATTTTTGAATCCTTACCAAAATATTGCTTATATTATGATCACCAACAAATGCTCTAAATTTCATGCTGCTGGAACTTTTCGAATGGGATCGAATGCAACACTTGCACATCCAACGTGTTTGATTCAGTCGATCGAAAGTCTTGTTTAACACATTGCTGTGTAAAGGCGTTCCGGAGATGTATGCTAACATACTGCATGCACTACATGAGCATTCATATGGATGCATTAAGGTTTATAACGACTTTTCGCCGAAATTCCTCACTACATGTGACCACCGACAAGGATGTCCGATTTCTCCTTTTCTGTTCATCGCCACCTAGTTAGATGTTCGTTGCTGAACTCTGCTCCACTTGACTTCCTGGAAGGAATAAAGCCATTCTTATTCTTCTTCATCTGTATATCAAAGCTCGCGTTTTCTAAATTAGGTCACCAAGTGGCTTGATGAGTGCCAACGGTAAACTACAGATGGCTTGCTGCTTGCTTGGTCTTCTAGATATCGGTGGTCCTCTGAGAAACTGAATAAAGGACTTCTGAAGCAATAGGTACGATCACGTACGGATAGACAGTATCTTTTCTCTGCAAGCGAGGTATGTTAGTGGAGTTTCTGAGAGACCAGCACTCGGTACTTTTCGTTCTCTCCATCAATTATTTGACAATGTCGCTCAGGTGTCATTGTTATCTTTTTGCGGATTATGTCAAGTTTATGAAATCACTGAATAAACAAAATCTTTAGGATCTCGAGTAGTCTACTACATGGGATCTACCACTCGACTAAGAAAAGCGCAAGCTGAAAAGCTCAAGGTTTTTTGACTGTGGGTATACTAAAGGTTAATGGGGTGCCAGAGGTGCGTGACTTAAGTATTGAGATTCTTGCGGACCTCATGGGCTGGTCAATGTGCATCTGCTACACAACCCGCTTATAGTGAACTGTTTCGCCATTGATCAATTTTATCCTGGGGTCCCAGGTGGTTTTCATCCCATTATGCAAAACAACCAGAAGACCGCATCTCGAGAATTGCTTTCAAGCTTGGTCTCCCTATATGGAAATGGATATTGTCAGGCTTGGTGTTGTTTCACTGAAAAGTAAGCGTATTCGATGGAATCTAAATGAAACCTTCAAAATCATTAGAGGTTTCAATGATGCCCATCCAAATTTTATGTTTGCCCTCACACCAAGTGTGGGTACTCGAGGTTACCCATTGGCTTAGCTTCATGTCCGAACTATTGCTCGTAAGCACTTCTTCACTAAAAGGGCAGTAAACCACTGCAATTGTCTTTCCAGCGAATTTCCATGTTCCACTTTAATAAGGGGATTTGATTGTATGTGGTATTCTTACCCTGAATTAGGTTACAGTCGTCCACACCTACCTTTATATTTTATTTTCTACCTTATTTCAGAAATGTCTTCTGACAAAATTTATTCACTGAGCGAGGTTCGTCAGCATAACAAGCCTGATGACTTGTGGGTTGTAATTCACAATAAAGTCTATGATTTGAGCAAATTCCGAATGGAAGTGAGTCTGTTTTTTCTCCTCCCATGTCTCTCTTTCTTTCTCTCTATATATGTACAGATAAATAGATAAATGTACAGACAGATAGATAGATACCTAGATATATAGATAAACAGATTGATAATGTCCCGCTGACATCGTAAAAATGCTGCTGATCAACCGAGCGCTGTTTTTGCTGTGAACGCTACGCTGGAGGTCGTTACTTCTAATTCGGACAGTATAATCATGTGAAGCTTTGTTAAGCGTGAGATAATCGTGCGCTTGCGATATACTTCGATAGTCGACTTCGACTGAAGTTTGTCAGCAACGATTTACGCATGCATATACTAATTCGTTAAATAAGCTACAATTTTAATTAGTAAAATACTTTCAAATCGTGCCACTAGCATCCCGGAGGCCACAAAGTCTTGGAAGAACAAGCGGGTGGATATTCAACGGAACCCTTCGAAGACGTTGGACATTCTGAGGATGCACGAGAAATGATGGAAAAATATATGATTGGGCATATTGCCCCGGTAGGTGTTTCGGTTTAAATTGACACTTATTTTGGTCCATTACAGGCAGACAAAGAAAAGGGTTTCAAATTTACTTCTCCCTTTTCAATGAAATCGCAACGATCTTTGTAAGTTATTCTATTTAGTGCTGTATGTATAATGACATTCCATTCGTGAAATAATTTATTTTGATACGAAATAACCGTGTTCGCGCGCTTTCCCGTTGCTTGCTTTCTTAGTACATGGTCGGGAGATTAAGGTTCTTCACGTCTTGAAACTATGGCGCCCCTGTTTATCGAGAATACTCCAGCTGACCTCGGTAAATAAAATGCACACAACGAGCATATATATGCAGTAGAATGAAAAGGCAAATAACTTAAATTTGTTCGCTGTATATATACACGAGTGTAACGACGACGATGTGATTTTCCTCAAACCATGCTTGGTTATTTGATGCAGAGCCTGAAATAAACGGCATCGGCAGCATGTAACATGTTTTCGCGCCTGCTACACTCATTCTCTTGATTGTCCTCTTCTTCTACGAAATATCGTAAGACCTTGCTCTACAACCTTTCCGCAGCTACTTGACTTAGCAGCCCAATCTTCCACAGTCCGAGGAAACCCAAACCAACGAAAGCTTGTAAATACGATTTTCGAACAGTTGGATGGGTGTGATTGCACAGCTGAGCAACTTTAGTCCAGCATTACGGCGCATCGACACACTTTCTAGTCAACTCTGGTCATGCATGTAATGCTCGATTGAACGGTTCTTCCGATTAAAACTAAAAAGAGTCGTTTACTTTCGCCCGGAGCACAAGCATGGTTTATTTTACAATGTCTGTATTTCGCTAAACGATAGTTTTGTTATTTATCTTAGGTAATAAAGCTTACACTGAATCCTTCGAGTATGTTTAATGTCCCCTCTTCGGCAGTGCATTCGTCATCGATTTTATTCGTCTTTAAAAAGCTGTTTCATTCTCCACCCAGTAATTGTAAACCATCACCGTTGATTGTTTCAGCCTGCGATGCATGATCACTCATTTTCTTATCCCGCAAGCAATACCGTCGTGTGTTGCATTTATTCCATCATCTAACATTGTCATTATGTTGTGCAGTACTTTTCAATAAAGCTCATGTATGCGTGCAAGCATGTATATGTATATGCATTTAACGAATAGTTATTAATTTATAATCGTATAACGCAACCGCAGGAGGCTCTTCGTTATAAATTTTTACAGCTATCAGCACTATTACCTCTGTTACTTAGTACTGCTGCGCATCGACATATTTCGCATATTTCTATACCCAATATTGAAATAACAAAATCTCAAACTCGCTCAACGCTGATTTTTGCCGCATCGCTTGACCTCACCGAATCAATATTTTGGTTTAGCGTGGTGCTGTGAAGATTACTGACTCTCTACTCGAACTGTTACGTGAAATTGGATTTAATTTTTAAATCAGCCATGTGATCATCCTTTACATTCCGAACGGGCATCAGGAGGTATCAACCTTGTTCTCTTTTGAGCTTGCACGCTAACTGCATTAACTTCGTAATTCTTAATTTCTCAGCATCAAATGTGCATGCAGTTAGTATGGCACAATATAATACAGATGTCTGTAATCACTTACACTGCCAGTATTAAATCTACGGTGACAACAATTTGAAGCAAATTATTCCGAAGTTGGGTCGGCAGCGTTTACTTGGTTTCACCTATTTTCTCGAAATCCATTGACAGCACCGCGGCTTATTCATCGAGTGCTTTGTTTGAGATTCTCCATCGTTCTTATGTCTCGATGAGCTGCTTGGCAGTATCCGAAGCGTTCTTTTTCGACGTAGTTTTTTCAATAGTGTTACAAGGTGAAGGTGTATCGATTGTCTTATACACTTCGTAAATTTCAGTCTCGTTTTTCATTCCGCACTAGTTCTTCGTGCACTTGCTCCTAACTCTCCCGGTTGGGAATATCTCAGAGGTATTTTGGATTAACCACGTACACATCTTTTTCAAATGGAACACCCGAATTATCGTTCTGCATTTCACACTGTAGAATGGTTTCTGGTTCCTTTTTGGAATTCACCGCACTCGTTTTAATGTTGCATTTCGGTTCATTTTTGCTCCAATTGTTGACTCTGGCTCCAAAACCTTGTTAAGCATGTTAGTTACAGCAAGCAATGATGTTGGTAATCAAATTCAAAGAAGCGTTGAATTGCTTACATATATTTATGGCATAGCTGCTGCTTTAATCTACCACAGAGTATATGAACGTGTATTTTAGCTGTTAAGGTTTAGGGTTTTTGACAGCGTTAATCTGCTGTAAAAGGTGACTGGCAACTGTGATAACAATCCACCGTGGTTTTCCAGTAAAATGCTTATTTAGTATCATCTTGGTTTAATAAAATCCCTGTCAAAATGGAAACGTTAGCAACCTATTTCGTATCATCTTTCGGTGCTAACAACCACCAGTTACTTCGTTTCTGATGTCGTTTCAGATCTTGTTACAATCGCTCGTTCGAATATATCGACCGCGCTGCCTTTCAGCAACTATACGCAGATATAATTTTCCGTACATTGCCGTCAACATTTTTGTCACTAAAAATTACGGGGCAGTGATATGTCCATTGTTTTATGAAGATTGATAGGATTTAGCACGTTGTTTACATAGGATCGCATTTTCTTCTTACCGATGAAATTTGTTCCGTTTTTGATCGCGAACCCTAGATGCGTAACCCATATAAACCTGATCCCTAATAACTCGAATTGATGTGCAATGTGTTGCTTTAATGCTCCCATACTTGTGACCCAAGGGATTTTAGCGTACAAATGACTTTTCGTATCCTATATTGATTAGCTTGTCCATTCTATTCACTGAGTCGATTTGATCCGTTACTCTCGATTGTCGTAGCTGACCTGCCTAATTTGGAATGATATATGTCGGATGGATACGTTAGAATCCCCTCAGTACCTATTTTCCGAGTTGAGTATATGTTCCATACATTTGACCATAGATGCCCGCACAAACGGAAAATTGTAAATTATTTGCACTACATCTTAAGAACACTTAGTGGCGGTCCTATGCACACCCATATTAGCTCGAACAATCTTTGACCTTATGTTTTCACAGTTTCTCTCCAGTAAACCCACTTTTCACCGTCTCTTTTAGGTCGTGGACTGGTTTACTCATTCCCTTCGGAGTTATTATTCTTGGCGCCTTGGCCTATAAATTGTTGTATTGAACTCGCGTCCACGAAACAATACGCATTCTTTCTTGTGTGATAGGCATACTCTTGTGATTTTTCTATTTTGATTGTCGGAACTTATTTTAGAAAATATATTGTGCTTGCGCAGCATGTTTTTTAAATTTTTTCTATCGTTTTTTCACGACAAAATCGTTATGAATTCTATATGCGGCGGCATTGCACTCATACATGGCCGGCAAAGTAATCACTTGCATTCTATGTTTTTTTTTCTTTTTTGAGATTTTGCTCAAAAATATATCGTTCCGAACTCGCTAGTTTATTCGTTTCTGAATGTCATTTAGAATAATTAATATCCTCGCTTCAGCTTTTATTGGAAGAAGTAGGCACCAATGTCTGTTTCTGTTACTCGGGTTTCCAAATTACTTGAGCGCCTCATTGTTGCCGATCTAATGAAACATTTCGAAAATTATCAGTTGCTTTCGAGGAAATAGCATGGATTTAGACGCAATTATTTCTGTTTATCCAATTTACTGATAACACTGGATGATTAGACACAATCGGTAGATTAAGGGCAAGCGACACACGCCTGCTACTTAGATATCTCAAAATCATTTGATCGTGTCGACCATACCCTACTACTGTAGAAGCTGGGAAAGACTTGGTATCACTGGAAAGTTATGAATTGGCTAAATGACTACCTAACACACCGCACTACCCAGGTACGTGTTGACGGTGCATTATCGGAACCAATCGCAGTAACTACCGGAGCGGAAAATGTTCGATGTAACATTTCGTTATCTGCGGTCGACATAAATGATATGCCGTTGCATTCGTAGTCCAGAAGACTACCTGCTATTACAAAATGATCTTGTTGCGCTTCACAACTGGTCGTTGAAGATCAAACTGCCGCTTAACTTCAACAAATGCCTGATCATGAATGTGGGGAATCGATTAGAATTCGCATAGCATATAGCTTCACATGTCCTTGAAAATTGCTGTGAAGAAAAAGATTGGGTTTAAAAACCTCACTTCAAACTAACACTGCCTTAAAAGAAAGCAACGCGTGTCTTAAATCTACTCAAACGGGTATTTGGGAAATTTTCGCCCAAGATATTCCAAAGGATCGTGAATACATGTTTGAGACCAGTCATGGAATATAGTGTGCAGTCATGGTCTACGTGGCTTAAAAATGATGTTGAACTTATGCAACGAATCTATCTCCGCTCAACAAAACTAGTTCTAAGCATCCGAATAAAGGATAGCTCATCTGAATCTGTTCGACTTTCCCTATTAACGAATCAGAGGAGACCTTATCCTACTTAACAAAATATTCCATACACTAAGCCATCCCTTACAGGATTTATTCACGCGAATCGATACAATAAATTATCGAACACATGAATATGTGCTGGTGGTACCCCATTCCCGCCTGAACTGTAGAAGGTATTTTCATTTTACTTGGAACATTTTACCTTCTACCGTTGCTGACCCCACTAGCTTGCAGGACTCTATAAACAAAATTAGACGAATTTTTATTGAATTATTTGTTTCCCGAACACACACATATAATACCACTTATACTTAATCTAATTACTTATCTTGTTTATGCACTTACATTTCAATTTTTACCATCCTATTGTTAAGCTTGTTGCTTTTAAACCATTAAAGACCTTGAATAGGATACGACGATCATTTTCATCACATTTCTGTTTCGTAGAATAAAGTCAAAAGCAGATGGTTTCGTCAACCTCATACCTACTGGCGATAATCAAAAATCTTTTCAGATTATCGTATCTAGCGTTGTTTGTCCCAGTATCAATTGTATTTGTCTGTCAGAAATGCCCGTAAATATGAAATTTTTCGGACCGCTATTTTTGTTTTGTAAATGTGTTCCATTATTGTCCTTTCAGCCATACAATTAGGACCTTTTTAATTGGTCATGCGCCTTTCGGCTATCCTATGCCGCCGAACGCATGGCTTTAGAGATAAATTGCCGTTTCTGCGCAAAATTTACTGGAGAGATCAGTACTCTAATCTTACAGTGGATCGACTCCGTGTTCCGCGTAATGTACTCAAAGAGATATCCAATAGTTGTACCCTCGAAGCAGAGGATATGTTCTCATCCAGTCAGTATGATGACGAACTAGCACGAGAGATCGAGCTTGGAATAGCCCCAGAGGAAGCGGCTGAACTAGAAGCTGAACGAAAAAGGCGTCTGGCCCCGTGGTCCCCTCGTGCCGGTGATCCTCGCTGGCATTCCAATGGACAAACCACATTAATGTATCATGACCAACGCCGCTTTTCTCATGATCTTCCCCAAGCCTGTCTCTTGACCAACGTAAGTTTAGCACAATGATGTAACCTGATTATCCAACCTCGGTTGTTGCCTCCATGTTTTTTTCTATCTCTCTGTCTATCTATTTTTTTGCTCAAATGAACGAGAACAAGGGCAATTATAACAAAATTTGGCACTTCTCACCACTTCTGAAGAAGCACTTTATACTTACTCAGTAAAGAAAATTGTCCTTAGTTGCCTCCATTGCCATCATATCCAAGGCCTGTTGGATAAATGTTTGGTCTTCACCCAGTAAGATAATATCATCAGCATAATCCAGGTTCATAACACATCCTCCTAGAAGGGGTGTGAAGAAACTACTAAGAGTACTCCGGAGGGCATCTTCGATGGCAAACTTGAGCAAGAACGGGGTGATTGGGCAGCCTTGTTTTACACCTGTAGCAGTGTTTAATGGCATTGAAAGGCTACCGTACGCCCTAGCCATCCCTATTGAGTGAGCGTATAAAGCCCTCAGGAAAGCTACGTACTTCGTTGGGA
Source organism: Atriophallophorus winterbourni (assembly GCA_013407085.1). Classification (NCBI taxonomy): domain Eukaryota; kingdom Metazoa; phylum Platyhelminthes; class Trematoda; order Plagiorchiida; family Microphallidae; genus Atriophallophorus; species Atriophallophorus winterbourni. Next base: position 144,254 of record JACCGJ010018281.1, on the reverse strand, counting down.
TTCCATTTTGAAGTAATCAAAGACGGTTCGGATATCCAAAAACCACTATTGTTGGCCGCCGATAAAGGTGGCGGCCATTAACTGACGCAGAACGAAGATCTGGTCTATGCATCCACGCCATTACCGAAAATCAGTTTGCTCTTCACGAGAAGTGTCCACCCGAATCAGAGTAAGCCCGCGAAGAAGCATGGCAGCCGGTGTCTTAGCTACCAAGGGGATTAGTGATATTCTACGTAGTTGCTCCTTTTTGTAGACTGTTATTACCATGGATTCACCTCAGGGGGCAGTTACCCTCTCGTCCACCCAAACCTATAAGAACAGTTCGAGTACTAAATAATACCTTTTTATCAACCCAACCGAAGACATCCTTGAACTAAATAAATCTTTACAGTGGGTTGCCTATTAATGTGACGGTTCTATGGCCTGCCGAAGTGTGAATGCGTAATTGACACATCTACCAGGATGAAACCGTGCTCACTGATTAGGAATTTGATTCATTGTGTAGGGTATGGCGCTTGTGTCATTGAAGCAAGACTTGCTTACTTTACTTTTGTGCGGCTTGCTCCACAGGTGGATTAGCCGGTTTCATTGATGTCCCGAATCACGCCAACCGCGCGCGTCGATCGGAGGCGAGATCGTGTTCCAGTCGCGTTTACACCTTCGAACGCCGTAGACAATAAGCAATCCCAGAGCGTCTACGTCCTCTTTCACAGTTGACAGCCAGGGCTTCACTTGTCGCCGACGCCAATTACGAGCGGGTTTAGGGGCGTGGACGAGTTTCGTGAGCGGGTGGCGTGAGTCTCTATCGGGGGACGTGGCAGAACCAGTGTAGTCTTCGCGTTGGATGTGAGCGGAAAGCAGAGGTATTCCGTCTCATCGCGCCCGAACGGCAGCGATAGATATCCGGATAGTATATCGGACATCCAATATTATCCTAAGGCACCAATAGTCGAACACGTTTAAAGATCGTACATCCTGTGACCTCAGCGGCCACGTCTCACATCCATAAATCCGTACAGGGCGGATCGCTGTTCCGTTAACACGTATTTTAGTCTTGAGGCTGATCCTGGGTCAAAGGATGCATTTCAGCTGCAGAAACTCTTTGCGCGACCCTTAGCTTCACTTCATCTTTTGACTGTCTATTGGGTAACATACTGGAACCGAGATATTTGAAGACCGGAACCTTCTCGATCGGCTATTCCTGGACGTTCCATTGCTTGACGCCTTGTATAACGGTATAAAAATGCCTTGGTTTTTGCTGCGTTTATCTCGAGGTCGACATTTGCAGCAGGGCTACTAACGCGGTCTAAAAGCCTTTGCAGCATTTCAAAATTTTCACCCAAAACAACATAATCATCCGCAAAATCGAGATCTGTGATCCAGAGATCCGTTCATACTTGAACCCCTTGATAGTCCGTTAATGCTTGGTTCATGATCCAGTCGACGATATAGTTGAGCAGAACCGGGGATAACAAACAGCCTTGCCTGACTCATGTGTGCAAACTAAATTCACAAGCCTCTTCATTGAATACGCCAACTCGAGCCCTCGTAGATTTGTAATAGGCTCTAATTATGCTATGGGCGCTTCAATGGGACCCCACTCGATGGTATGCTGTCCCCCGGCGCGGAAATCGATAAAACATGTTGTTGATACCATGCACGTTGCACCAAAATCCCGAATAAGGCGAATATTTGGTCAACACATCCCATCCCGGGGGGAAACCCGCCTTGGTGAACTAATGTGCAGATTTCGTTCGACGGATAACTGGTTTTGCATACAGCTTAGCTGCGGTATCGATGAGACTTATTCCGCGGTATTTCGAGCACATATTTATCTTCACCTTTAGGTAGGGGTAGGATAATTGACATTCCCCAATCAGACGGAAAAAACTTCCATCTCCCAGATAGAACAACACAATTTGTGCAGTGGGGATAATAAAGTGTCATCACAGGCTTTGATAAATTCAACGGAAATCCCACCCTCACCGGGCGATTTACCGTTCTTCATTCGTCGCAAGACTTGAAATCTCGTACTCTGATGAAGCATCCCAGTTTACTCTGTAACCGCAGTTCTGTACTTGGGCAGTGATAACTGTACTGGTAACTGACGGGCCGTTCAGTAACTGGCTGAAATGCTCATCTCATATAGTATTGTTATCAGTAAAGTCAAAGATAAGCTGTCCTGACGAATATCTGACGTTCGTGCTAAAACGACGGCTTACGGATGCGGTGCGAGTCAGGTGGAGCAATTTTCCGAAGTTTGTTCTTTTCAGCTTTCATTTCAGATTCGGTTTTTGCCCAGTATAGTTGACTATCCTTACGCGCGGATCGTGTAACTGCTCTCCTTAGGAGGCGGTAATCAGAAGCACCATGCATCGAAGCATGCTTAAGCAAATAGATTAATGGTGTTCTGAAAGATCCAGTCTCGCCGATGGAGAGAGACGGTGCCGAGGTTTTCTGGTGCCACAGTTTGAGTAGCGAACTTCAGTCTGGACCACTGTTGTTCAACTGGGGCATCACTCCCATCCAACTGCTCAGAAATATCATCTATGAGCTTCTTACGTTTGTCCGGGTTTCCTAAGACTGCCATGTTTAAACGCTTACTAGGGATTTTCTTTTGTGGATTAGTATACGAAGTCGGAGTATAGCGTGAACGAGAGTGTGATCAGTGCCTGCTGCATTCCCTGTTTCGACCCCAAGATAGGACCTATAGTCCAGCACTGATGACATCCAGCGGCGCAAATCAGGTATAATCGATCTGATTTGCTGTTCTTTCATCATTCGAGTACAAAGTTACCAAGTGCTTCCTAGATTTCTGGAACTTGGTGTTGCAAACAAGCGATTGTAGGCCACAAACAATCAATCTCACAGCGCTGCCTTAGGCCAAATCTGTTTTAAATTCGGTTGATTTCAGCATCCACCGATCCTAACGAACATGTTGTTTCCAGTTAGTCTATGGACGACTGATTGTAGTTAGTTCTAACAATCTTCTTTAACATTCTGGTCGGCCTATAGCGGCGTACCGAGACGATGGTAATATTAAAAGGATGCCCGGATGAGTGCAATTCTTTGGGATACAAGCGTCCATGACGAGTGATTGCTTGGCATGTTGGCTGAGAGCTATCGCTATACCGTGCTGGTCAGATCCATCTTCATGACATATGTAGAGGAGCCAGTATGTACAATCGACCTCGGGGACATTAATAGATTTGCATCCGTGTCCAGGAAGGCCAACCTCAGATAGACAAGCAACGTCTACCCGGTAGTCTAGTAAAGAGCGCATTGTAATGGCTTGACTACCAACATCCAGCAGTGTCCTCACATTCCAACATCCTTCCGTATGTTTATACCCACAGCCTTACAGTTATAACATCACCCTAGCAACTGGGAGAACCAACGTCGCGTCGCGCCTCAGGAACGCTGTGGCTGAAAGCATAAAATAATTTTGACATATATTCATGAAGTTTCTTGGAGATGGTATACAATTGATGGCCCCAGCACCACTTGGCGTTTATACAAGTACACCTCTCTAGCCTTTGCACAACCAAGTGCAGCCTACCGGGCAACAGGAAGTTGACAGATAGAAAGCGCTGTGCGCCATTCATCTGCCTACGGGACTTCTCTCCAGATTTTTACTCTGGGTTTTCTCTGGAATCCTTTCCCGCAATCGGGTAATGCGCAAGGCAGCAAGAGCAGTTCCGCCGGCCATGTGCAGGCCAGGAGCTGGACTTCGTTGTCAAATGCTATTTGTGACGCACGTCACATGGGAGCATTTTATAGGTAGTAGGGGTTCATTCCTACTACCAACCCCGGCTGTGTCAACCTTGGAACCGGTTTTCGTCCGATCGCCGAAGTTCAGCGATGTTAGGCCCGGTTAGTGCTTGCATGGGTGACCGGCTTCGAATACCGGTTGTCTAAGACACTTAAAGTACAGACATGATCTACAGTTGGAAAGCGTCTTTTAATATACCGGCAATGATTGCTCTCTCCAATGTTTCATGAACACTTATGTCAGATCATTCAAATCCAGGCGAACTTTCGGATACAGTAGTCACCGTAAAGTAATTGATTACAAACACATTTTTGAATGAGGATGTTGCTCTTAGCAAAACCTTTATTGAGCCAGTGTAACGCAACAAAAATTTTAATGCATAATACATATTTTTCTAAATTCTTGTCCGATATTATGCTTTCCGATCGTATGTACAAAATGTCTGGTAAGGGCCACAATCATATCGTTTACGCAATGTAACAGTTGATACTGTTTTAAGACAACTCTGTGGTTGTTCATTGACTGTTGAAGCCTACTTTCTGGACCATATGAATATTTTTGGTTCTTTCGATCGTGCACAACACGTAGATAATCTTAAATCATAAGCTTTACTGAACAAAATAATAAAATATAAGTGTAAATTAGGGATAGCTATCGTCGAGATCAATTTATTGTTCCTCAATCCCCACCGAGAAAAGAGTATTTCAAACGAGCAATTCTTTCTTTCAGTTCTTCCCTGTCCGTTATTCGAGGACTGAAAAGTTCAGTTCTTTTTGTTCCTTACCTTACCCGCTATTTGGCTGATCAATCGAAAGTTATTCTTGCTCTAAGGAGGCAACTGACTGAATTTCGACATTGAATTTTCATCCTAACAGTATTAACCCAACGTTTTTGGAAACGTATTTTTGTGTGGTTGAATTAATGTTATTGAAAATTCGTGTGCGCGAATCAAGCTATTTTCTTCAACATCCAAATCTACTTGAAGTTACATTCGGTTAAAGTCCACATCCGTTTTCCTGCTCAACTGACCATGTTTGTTCTATCCCAAGCCCATGCTATTCTATTTGATTCGCCGAAAAACTTTCCGGTTCTTACAATGCCGATAATTTCCTCCAAACATTTTAAAATAATGTAACGCTTGTAGTTTTTCGATTTCAAACTTTTTTGAATTTTTACGCGTTATGTTTTAGGAAAGTTTTCAAGTTAGTAACGCCCTTTTGGAGTGGGGAACATGCATGGAATTTTAGGGTTACTATGGTTACTACTATCATCAACCATCTAATCGAACTGATGTACACGATGGTTGATTTATTGGTGATTCTGTCGGTACTTTCATATCCCATTTTAGTTAGTACCCGATGTTCACATTCCGGCCTAATTTATAGTCCATTTATCATCTCTGAACAATTAGCCACCTTTTTTACATTTCGTTCATCGCGTACTGTTTTCAACAGACGGCACTATTTTCCGGAATCCCCGAATCGTTAAAGCCTCTGGACGCAGCTGTTAACAACCTTTTCAATTCCACCAAGTTTGAGGAATTACGGCCTCACATTGAACGCGCCATTTTGCACGCCCATGTGTGGCACACCGACGAGACCAAGTTACCCCGACGGTTTTGCCCACAGCTTCCGATTTGGAAACACAAAGCAGAATTTGGCATTCACCCTCAACGAATTACGCGTTATCTGTTCCAAAATTTGTTCCACATTTTAGAGTTACAGGTTTGTCTAAAATGTTTCATTAGATTTCAGCGTTAAAATGGTATCCCACTGATGAATGATGTTCTGACCATATTTTGAACTTCCCACACACATGTTGATCTTGAGCTTAACATAGCTCACTTCGTGCTAAATTGTTTATGTCGTATTTACCTTCGGTAGTGAGTTGCATGTGGAGACACGCTGGAGTCGCAGTGCTATTTCTATTTCCCCTCATATCTGTTTAGGCCTAGACAACCTGATAATGTATTGACCCACATTCAGTCTATGTTCGACATTTTGCCTGAATCAGGTTTGTGATCTTATGCATACAAACATGCCGCGAGCGAGAATTTCTAGTAAACTCACTTCTATTTTTCTATACTGACCGGGACAATCGGCAAACGGCTCTCATGTGAAAAGTTTAGCACTCCCTCTGTGTTAAAATCTTGGTTGTATGGCAGTTAAGCATTCGGTATGTGCTACCTGTGTAATGCTGTCTTTGATAATGATGATGAATATCTTGTTCGGCGTATTCGGTAAGCTTCTTTCATCCAGCTCTTTGCTTTTATATGTGCAGCATCTGTGACTTCTTATTATCACCAACAGCAGTATTGCCATTTTCACCATCATAGCTCTTAAACCGGGCAACGTACAAATCTCTTAATAATAAGAGTATCATCAGTTGAACAAACACTAAGGAATACATACACAACTTGCTTATTGTAGTTTTACCGTGGTGGTATCGATAGGGTTCGTGGTTCACCCCTTTGTAGTTGAACATACGGGAACATGCTAAATCTTCTTTCGCCCCACCGAGGTATAAAAAGCCTCTCGACAGCACTACGAAAATATTTGCTACAGAATCTCAACATATCTGTTTTTTTGAAATCACATCAGTGTACCGCCTCATACTAATCAGACGAAAGTTAAACCCCAGCATTCTCATAAGAAGAAATGTTGCACTGTAAAGAATTATAATGTATTTTAATCTATTTTGATAGACATTTTCATGTTTCATATGAAAATATTCTACTCCTTTTACAAATCGACAAGCCATTGCGTTGGGAAGTTTGAATCAAATCTCGATCTTTACTCTAAGGGGAATGTAAACCTCGGCGTACAATTATTTTTTGATTGCTTGTCATTTGAATGAGCCTTGCCTATTATGAACGTTTTCACATTTTCGTTGTTTTTCGGTCAACCAAGTCAACGAATGATAGTTAAGACACGCACGCGGTAAATGATTTATTCATTGCTGTTGCTTACTTTAAATAACCTAGATTTGTATGGGTTACGCTGGCCAGTCGTAGCAACTTCATTTGAATGCCGAAACATAATTAAAGAGACATATCGTGCATGTCGTTTGACTGACGTTTTTCTATTTTCATCACATTTTCCGATGTATTGCGCTGTTGCTGATATGGCACACATTTTTATGGATTTGAACCAGATACTAGTAATTTAAATCAATCCGAACACTTTTCACCCACATTGTCTTCGCAGCTCATTTTCTCCAGGAAATTAATTCGATTGCCAAAAATTCATATAAACGAAACCAAAGATCCGCTTTAACTGTTGCAAAACTCACTGTATCTGATCTTACTGTCTTCACCCGATAAATGCAAACAGCCAGAAACCGGTTTTGGTGTGTAAGTGTGGGGGATGTGAGCAACACGTTACTGTGGTAATCGTTTTCTTGTTTTAAATTTTTTATTGGATGTACTTCAATGAAATTATGCCATACACATTGTTCATCCTAAGGACCACGTTTGTTATTATCGGTTGCCGTACTTACGAAGTTGGTCCAATTCTCTCGCCTAATACATCCCACACACCACTAATTCTTACTAGTTTTTCATACTCTTCAGTCAGTTCACTCATCTGTTTCGTATAGTTATGATTTATATTGCATTTGTTCTTTTTCTTCACCTCCAGTCTTCAATGTTTTCTTCCGCTTTGGGTATCACCTGCACGACTAACCCTCGGTGGACAAGTCGCGACCGCTTCTTAGAAACGCACTATCACTGGGGAAATTCTGGCAAGCGAATAGCCTTTGCTTTAGATCATGATTTGGTTGTATGCGGAAAGGAAGCGCTGGAAGTTTTTCTCCCCGATTCACAAAAGATTGAACAGATCAGTCGTGACTACAAACCACCCATTGAGCGTTTGGGACCAATGTCTCCACTGATTGATTTACAATCGACGGATTACTTCAGAGATGACATTTGTGATGGTTGGCTCAGGGTTAGTTGTTCGGCCCCCACCATGTTCTGACACAGTCACTTTCAGTTGAATGTATCTACAATGTAATCCACCGCACCTTTTTTTATTCACACACACACACACACATATATATATATATTATATATATATATATATATATATTGAAGTATCTGTTATTAGGTCAACTGCATTAGCACACGTGGTTTTGTTTATCACTCATATTATTTAAGGTTTTCAACAACATGTTAAAAGAAAAATGGGTAAAAAATAAAATTTTCTTGTGGCATCTGATGGGCTTTTCGGTGTGGCAACAAGGAAAGGAAAATCCTAAAACGCGTCCTAATCATCGCTAACCCACGAGGATAGGCTTTTTCACTCCGCAACCTTTTAGGTCCCCAACCCGTTTACAAAATTGATATTAATAGCACGAAGCCTCAACCATTTGCAAGCATTTCTTCAACAAGGTATTTGTTTATATTTTACACGTGGCTTCTGTTAGCCACCTACATGCGCTAACGGATGGCTTCATTGATTACCCGTCCGATGTGCTTTCTCATTTTTCCCATTTTTTAATAATAATAAAACAATCCTTTTATTTTGTTCTTTCTTTAGCCCAAACAATTCCCACATCCACACTTGTTCACGATTAACCTCAGTATGCCCAACGTTTGGTCTGACTATCTTCAACCGGAATCCGATCCAATTACCTCGCAGCAACGCCAAGCCTCTGCTTTGATGCATTGTTTCGCTTCCACTGTGGCGCACGCTCATAGACTGGGTCACACGCATGGATCATTACCAGTTCCAATTTGTGTACAAGGTGTCTGCTCTGATGGAGTCTATTTCGATTACATTTACTATCAACTGAACACATTGTCATGCCCTGATCCTTGGATCGAAAATCAAGGTTTCACAAGACTTCGAAATCTGGCCTGGATTGATGGTCCGCATCGATTGTTTGATAAACAAGTTCCCAAACGTAGCATGCTGCGGAACACAAAGTACCGGGACTTAAATATGTCTATCTTTGCTCGATTAATGATGAACTATTTATGGGGAATGCATGCGATATCCCCGATGTCGGAACAATCGAAAATAAATCTCGCATCGACTGGATAACTTTTAATCGTTCTGTACATTGCGGCCTGTTTTATTGCACTCAATATACATTGATACCTTCGTGTGTTGATTTTCGTCTCTTCTATTCTATTTACATTGAGAATAGGGGCTTTATGATACCTAAAGGAAGGCATTTCAATGAAATAATCGTTTCATCTTGTCTTTTGCGCTAATATTGACACTAAATTAATTTTACAATGAAAACCAACATCACGTTGATACCACGTAGGCGTGTTTGATTGCCATACAATAACGACAGCATCACATGTAAAAAGTAAAGTACGAGGGGCTTGTCAAACTATACGCGTATACACGAATAATTTCATTAAAACAATTTAGAAGCTAACGACTTCACTACATTATCGGCAATACTTATTTTGTACTTCCGACCCAATTTTCATTTCCCGAAACCACCGTCTGTGGTCTTATACTTTCATCCTTTTGAATATGGAACAGTAGTTTTCTCTGATGATCGGCCCTATTTTAATCAACTGAACTAAAATGAGACGTAGAAGATCATTGCTCTGCCAGTGCTGTTTTCGTGGTGTCATCGTGTATCCAGCGTATTTATGTTCAAGATGATGTCAGTTAGGCAAGGATGTTCGAATCTGTCATTCATTTGACCAAAACAAAATCTCTAGAGCCAAAATGTGGTCGAGTCAAAAGATATGCCCAGCGTATCCACTATTTTCTGCTCGAAGTTTCAAATAATTAGCTGATTTTACAACAGAAAACAGAATGAATGGGTGAGTCGTAAAAATATATAACATTTTATTCAAAATTTTAATTTCAGTGGCATTGTAAGGTTTGTTAGCGATGAGTGCTAATCACGAGGTTTCGGATGATAAACAGAGCACCACCCTCTGGCACAACACAAAAGCAGGAAGCGCCGAAACGCCTGATGGCGATAATCGGGAACCAGTAATACTTTAGGTTTCATGAGAAATGTTCAAGCGGAAAGATCTTGGGAAACATGAGGAGGTGGAAAACGTCAGCTGCCATCGAACAATACGTGATCGGCTAAATGATCACATCCCCATCACATACACACCACAACCGGTTTCTGGTCATGTGCTGTCATGAAGTGGAGACAGTAAGATTAGGTTTAGTGAGCATTGAAACAGGTAAAATTGTGCTTGAGCCACTGTTGAATAGGGTTCTTACAAAGAACCACTATGTTCAAATACAGAATCAGAACGTGATTCCTGTCCATCACTAAGAAGCTAAATGGAATTCTGGTTTACAATGTACGGTTTACTCAGCTGCTAATTATATCGGAAGGTTGCGACAGTGTGTGATCTGTGCTTCCGTTTTCGAACTTTCGGTACGTTACATCCCAAAACGAATCGATGAAGCGAGTACTTGTTTCTTCACATACTTAGTGTTATAGACTGTGAATACGGTCTTTAAATGGTGCAATGTTGTGTTCAATCGCATATTGATATAGTGATATAGATCATATTGCGTTTTCCATGTTAGATTCTCACCTCTACCAAAAATAAGGATTTTTATCACCAAACCTTAAAGTGACATCCGTCGAAACATGGCTATTGTGATCCCCTGCCAAAACGAAATTCCCACAACTGTCAACAATTTTATCATGAAATTACAGCATCTCGACGGTAATGGACGCATGGAGAATGTCTTATTCAATCCTGCTATTACAAACACGATAGCAACATTTATATACTGTGTTCATTCTCCACTAGTATAGATAAATAAAAGCGGTTTTGCCATAAAGTTATGGATCATTCAATACGTCCAATTATGACCCTCCCATTCACAGCACGAAGGCGATTAATCGAGGTGTTAGGTTGCGCATTAACCAGTGTGAATCAATCATCATCGGCACCCAGTTATTTAAGGAACCGTCATATATGGGAAGTTGCTCATTGGTGATGCACACAACAAGTGTGAAATAGGAGTTGTTGTTCAGCCTGATCGATGCATTTGAGCCGGTATGTTGCCGAGATTGGAACATTTTATTTAAAAATATGGGTTGTTTAGTTTGACCGTCCTGCTTGCGATAGAAAACCGGTTGTAAATTCATTATTTATGATTTGTTATCATCATCACCCTCATGAAAAAGAAGAGTACTTTTTTAGGGCAACATGGGTTATTTCCTATGCGAGCGTCAAGTCTCAATTGATATTTTTAAATAGTTCAGTTTGCAACAAATACATGAAATGAATTCCAATAAAACACGCATAGTAAATAGAAATAAAAATCGCATTATCTCATTCAGATATTCGAAAAGTGATCAAGAAAACAACAATTTTCCCCCCACAGTTTTGAGGTTAAACAGCGCTAGTGAATGCGGCTTAATTAAAATTATTGTTTTAATCGAAGAGCTGGACTGAGATTAAAGGCGTGTCTCATGTGACAATTTCCAATAAAAATTTATTCGGAATTCAGCTGGAAAAAATGTTCGAAGTTTCTTTTGATCAACATGGGCAGAAAGAACTAATTCCGTTTCCGTGCTCAACAAAACAGTTTTTAGGGATAGATAGGATATTCAGTTGTAAGTATCCCCTGATCCGTATTAGCGAGATGTGTTAATTTTATAATAATGTATATATCATCACCAGAATTTTCTTTTTGCGAAAAGTATGCCGATCTAAATTATCAAACGCCCTAAGTTTGATTAACGATTGGCAAATTAAAGGCATCGGAGTAAAATAGCAGTGGTCTAGCATTTTGACCAAGCTTAACTTCTTTGTTGAGCAGTGTTCTTTTCGGCACTGCGCGCTTTGTTTTATACGTCACTACATCAAAATATGGTCCCATTGTGCAAAAACCAAATTCTAATTGGTCCATATATGGCATCAAATCAGATGTGCTGAGTGATCAAATGTGTTTACAAATTTCTCTGGAATGACGAGGTCTTCCGTTGACGTATATTCTAATTTTCGAAGGGAGCCCTGACGCCTGAACTTCACGCAAAAGAGGATGTTCTGAACAAAGCTGTCTCACATCACAAAAAACCAAAAACTATAAAACACGGTGTAATCTGCACCAATTTTCCTGAGTCAGAAGTCACGCTCTTTCAAGCAAGGCAAAAACATGACCTTTAAAATTGGTTCAGTATTTGCAATCGAATCGGCTTAGATCATATACACCCGGCGTCTGCAACTCCGCTCGCTCGTCACCCGAAGTTCCCGAATGAAGACAAACCACATTTGCTTAGGATCACTTTTGCCAACGAAAAGGACATGGAAAATGTCGTACTGAATTCGTATTTACTCCGAGCACAAGGTGATTTACACAACCGTATATATGCTGGCGTACCTTGGTGTGAAAGACAACGAACACCGAATGGTTGGGATCAAGCAGCATCAAGGAGAATTATTCTATTCGACGTTCCAGATAATACAGCGGTTACAACGGTTTATGAAATAAAAGAGCACGATCCCAAACAGTGGTCATTTATTGCCGAGACTATCGGCAAGGACGGTCCCAAGCCCGTCTGAGAAAGGAGGAGGGTTGAGCTTAGGGCTAGCAACCCTATCCCGTAAAACCTACATTGCTACGGAAACGAAGACAACAGATCCGTGGTTCGGTCATGTCTGCAGGATGGATCCCAGTTCGCATACGAAGGTAGCCATTCACTGGCGTCCGCGAGGTAAACGAAAAAGGGACGGCCCAAGGAAACTTGGCACAGAACGTTGGAACGCGAACTACATGCACAGGGATTCACGGTGCAGACGGCAACGGAAGCAGCGACAGACCGGAACCACTGGCGTGAAGTTGTCTTCGCCTCATGTGCCACCCGGCACGGATAGGACTGAGTGAGTGAGTGACTATCGGTTCCCAAAATTCTGTAGTCGTCGAACAAATGATACAACAAAAATAATCAGAAAAGTATGCCTATCTAAATTATCAAACGCCCTAAGTTTGATTAACGATTGGCAAATTAAAGGCATCGGAGTAAAATAGCAGTGGTCTAGCATTTTGACCAAGCTTAACCGGGAAATCAACTCAAGCTCAGCATTCGTACCAAAACAGTGTGGAAATGCATTCGAATTTAAAATCCACAGTGGCACTCGGAAATGGATTAAACTGCGAAATATGGCTTGCAGAAACCATCGCCGGTTAACCAACGATGCCACATGGGAGACCTTTCGAAAACTAAGAAACCAGGACATTAAACTTATTGCTGAAGACAAAATACAGTATCAAGCTGACATAATGTCCAAATTGAAACGGAATCTCAAGCTTCTTTACCAGATTGTGAACAAGCAGTGTTCAGTGAAACCAGGAGTTGCGGCCTTACGGACGCCCTCAGGAATGACCACAAATGCAGCTGACACCGCGGATGTTCTGGTAAATTATTATGCTACAGTATTTTGTCCAAAAGGAAAGTGTGGATATACAACTGGATCCAGAAATAGCGCATCCTCTACCATTGGACACAATAACCATTACCAAAGAAGAGGTCTTGGGAACTCTACTATCGTTGAATCACAGAAAATCCCCTAGTTATGATAAAATTACCCCAAATATACTCAAGCACTGCGCACAAATTCCCTGCGGACCTCTGACTCAGTTATTCTGCGAATCGCTGTCGCAAAGTGTCATACCGACTGAATGGAAATCTGGTATAATCTCCCCGATTTTCAAAGGCCGGGTGCGTTCGGAGCCCACAAATTACAGACCTGTTACTTTGTTGTCTGCCGTATCCAAGGTACTCGAAAGGATCGTAGCAAACAAACTGAGCAAATACCTCGAGGAAAATAAGTTATTTTCGGGAGCGCAACACGGTTTTAGAAGGGGATACTCCTGCCTTGCTAACCTTCTCCTCACCCTTGACGACTGGACTCGAGCAGTAGATGCTAGGGATAACGTCCATGTATGTTACCTCGATATGTCGAAAGAATTTGACCGTGTAAACCACAGTATTCTCTTGCAGAAGCTGGAACGTTGTGGTATTACTGGAAGTCTGTTAGCGTGGTTAGAAAATTAGCCGACTGATCGGCTTGTTCAAGTCTCTGTGAACCGTGCTCTATCGAAGTCGGTAGCCGTGACAAGTGGAGTGCCTCAGGGATCCGTCCTCGGACCAATCCTCTTCGCGCTTTATGCTAATGACATACCGGCTCTCATCAAATGCAAGATCGTACTGTTCGCGGACGATATAAAAGTGTGATCTAACATAAGTAAGTCGGAAGACTGCGAACTTCTCCAGAAGGATCTGGACAACCTCCAGGTTTGGTCCCTAAAAAATCGCCTAATTTTCAATTTCCTAAAGTGTCACATGGAAAATATGTGGAGGTCCAGTATTTTCTTGGAACACACAGCCTCTCGTGGACCATGAAACAAAAGGACTTGGGTTTGTTAATAAGCAACACTCTAGGGAGGTCGAGCCACTGCAACTACGTCTATCGCAAAACATCACAGAAATTGTCACTACTAAAGAGAATTTTCGGTAGGTTCTCAAAACAGACAATTCCCTGCATTATAAATACGTACATCAGATTCACGATGGAATATGCAATTCAAGCATGGTCACCATGGCTTAAAAAGATGTTGCGACTTTGCAACGAATATATAATCGAGCTACCAAACTTGTCACCGGACTCTGCGAGAAACCATACAATGAGCGAATCAAAACGCTAAATTTATTTTATTATCCACGTCGACGTCTTCGAGGGGATTGGATTCTGGTTTACAATATTTTGAATACCCAAAATCGCCCACTACAATGCTTATTGAATCTACGGAGCTCGCATAATACAAGAGCTCACATATTTACTCTAACTGTCCCTCACTCGAGACACAACTGCAGACGACATTTTTTGCCGTGCGACTATGTTTTGCTTGGAACAATCAGCCAGATTATGTTTTAAATTCACCAAATCAGCAAACTTCCAAGAGAAGCCTGGATGCCTTTTTGACCATAAACCCGTGCATCGAAGAAAACTGTACATCTTAACACCATGCATCTGCACAAGGCTCAGTGCTTGGACCAATACTGTTTCTAGTCTATATGAACGATATACCACTACCAAATGATAGTAAGGTGGTTTTGTTTGCTGACGATATAAAAGTATGGAGGTAAATCAGAAATGCTGACGATTGTATCTTGCTGCAAAACGATTTGAGTGCTTTGTTCAACTGGTCATCTGAAAATAAACTGTTATTGAATATGCAAAAGTCGAAGATGATTCAGATTGGTCGTGACCTTGGCTTTTCCTATCCATACAAGCTCGGCGACATTAACCTGGAGTACACCGAAAAAGAAAAGGACCTCGGCGTCTGGATTTGCGGCAGTTTGAAAAATGGTCTACAATGCGAAACCGTTTACAAAAGCGCGTCTCGGCTGCTCGGCATGCTACGGCGGATATTTGGACGTTTTTCCCCGGGGTGTTTTCCTCTCATGATGAATACATATATACACCCGGTTCTAGATTATGCCGCACAAGCCTGGACACCATGGCTCCAAAAAGACATATTACTCCTGGATCGCATATACCGGAGAGCTTCTAAGCTTGTCATTGGTCTCGAAAATATGCCATTCGCCGGGCGACTCAGACGACTGGAAATGAGGACACTTGCACAAAGGAGAATGCGAGGTGATCTCATCCTCGCATACAAAATACTCACTGCTGTTTACCACCCCTCGGATATATTATTCCACCTTCGAACTTCCAGCAACAGCCGTGGCCATGGTTGCAAGTTGGAAATACCACATTCCAAACGGAACTGCCGCAGGTATTTTTATTTCGTACGTGTGTGCTTTGCTTGGAATTCCCTACCTTCCGATTTGGTAAGCTCAAACAGCTTATCTATATTCAAATCAAAACTTGACGATTATATGAGAGCTAATCCGAATTTTTCCCCAAACTATTAATAAACTATCATTGTCCCATTGATTTTGATTTTATTTATACTTATATATATATACATTTGTACCTATATTTCCACCCTGTGGTTATTGTAAAGTTAATTGCTTTTTCAACAATAAATCTTGAATCTTGAATCTACATTTTTTATCCCACAAATCGAAAACAATTTCTGCCCTTTGGATTTTTAATTGATTCTTGAACTGCTCAGTAAGCAACCTAATCCCATTTTTGCTTGTTATATTCTTCGTTGTTACCATATTATTCTGTGGTTTTTTGTAAAGCTATATGCTTTTTAGACCATTAAAATTGATTTGAATTGAATTGAATACATACGAATAGGTTGCTCGCCGAACTATCGAGGAAATTGCTCAAATCCATTTAAGGTTACATTTTTGTCAAGAAGCACTTTAGAAAATTGCATTAAACTATGTGATTCCGGGTAAGAACGAAGTTTTTAAACTACAGCATAAGCTTGTTGTTCGTCATGGCGTAAAAGGTTTGTACCGCTCCAATCTGGCTGCAGTAAACCAGACATAACCAATGTGAAGTGCTGAATCTTCTTTGCAATGGACGAGCAAATTTGCAATCTTAGGCTGTTTCAGTCCACTTGGGAACGTAAACAGAGCAAGTACAACGCACCAGAGATCAACAAATTTATCGCTAACCTTTTGAACAAGTTAAGTTAAAACGTGGTTTGTATTGAACATTATCCGATTATGCTGAGTTTCATCGGCTTGCTGCAAAGAAAGACTTCATATGTCCTGCAGCATTGTTCTTTTACCAGACGGGATGCTGACAATGCTCATGTGAGCGAACTATCAGGCTCATTGTACATCTATTGTTGTAAACGAGAGGAACATGCATTTCGAACAGTTTTATTTTATTTTAATCAGGGTCGGCCGATATTTTTGTTTGCTGATCTTCTGGGCGACCGATTTTTTTAACAAAATGTAGTGCTGACATTAAATGTGTTGCTACACGGGAAGTGTTCAGATTCCCTACATGTTTGTTTTCTTCATCCGCCTGATTATCGTGATCAAACCGGTTAGCTCATTCCAGCATTGGATGAACGCATGCAATGTGAACAGATTACAATACGAACAGATTATTTCAGCGCATGGTGTTTTCCTTCCTTGCCATCCGTTTCGTACGTTCATCTAAGTGACCGGTATCTTGAAGGTAGAGAAACTTAATCACTAATAAACTCATCTTGTTCAAACACTGGTCGACGAACGGTGTTGAAAACTTTACTCACATATATCGGCTACTTGCCAATTCTACGACATGATTGAAACATCGGTCACATGTTGAAACCCACGCAGACTATCGGATTGGTTTACTCACTGATTTCAAGCCACACAAGATCGATTGGTACATTGTAATTACTCGCGCATATTTGCACCACTGCGTGCTCGTCTTCGCGCGCGAGAACAGCTATTCAAACAGTCGTCACGCTCTAATAGCATAACGTAGCTTTGAAGAAAACACAGATTTGGGTATCGTAATGCATGGAAATATCTTGTTTTGATGATAAATTGGTGTAGTCAAAATGAAAATGGAGTCCTCTCGCCATGCTTCTCTTCTAGCGGAATTGGAAGTATTGACTAAAACCGAAGAAGATAGGAGAACCATTGGCCGAGAAGTATTGCGAAGGTAAGCTGCGTCCAAATCTAATGAGTATAATGCCAATTTAATACTTTTGCGTGAAACGTAATTTTGATTGTGAAAACAACTAAGGAGCTAGAATTATCCAAACGTTTTGTTACGAATGAAAACAATTCATTATACATATCTCATTTAAAATTATAATCGTTGTTCTATCTCCTCATAAATCATTCAAAAGCCGGAGATAAATAGCGATTTAAGAAGTAGCTGTACAATGAGGCACTAAGCAGTAATAAGTGTTCTTTCAAAATTCAATCCGACGGTCCAGGATCAGATCCTGCTATTGGCTGCTCAACGCATATCATGCATACAGCGTGCAAATACCATCGATCGTTCGATTACTGCCTATCTCTGTGAGTGCTGCGGGAGAGATTGTTCTTCCCAAATTGGACTATTCAGCGCTTTAAATCGCTGCGGAGCGCTGGTAATGCACATCCATGTTTAACATCGATCGAAGAAAGATTACGGCTACGTACAAATGGTATATAACAGATGAATATTGTTGACTGAGTTAACGTGCAGAAAATCAATGCAATGTGAGTGATAACGATAAAAATAAATTGATAGATATATATGGCGCTTTCGGTAATCGAAATGAAACGATATTGTCTAAGTTAACAAATTAACATGTAACAAAACATAAGACTGTACAAATCACTAAAGATGTGCGCGATTTGACCAGCCACGAAATTCTGACCCAAGTAATGAAAAATGTTTGTTCATTGCACCACTTCGGACTACGAGAACACGTTCTATGATAACCTATGCATGCCGTTGTGACATGCGTATTTTTTCGATATTTTCGATTTAGCGCCGTACACCGAAAGTGAACCACAATGCCATTCGACCTTGACCGAATTCACGCCAAATAACGTGTCTGCCCACGCACTTGACACTCCTAAGGTGTATAGTGGCACGACCAACTAAAATGAGGTTAGGTGTGCTATATAATCACATTTCTTGTTTTAGCTACTGCCCCTGGTCTGATGAATCTCATCTCAAAAGTAGAACGTTACCCTTAAATTGCTCTAACCGATTACTTTCAAATTTATTTTCAAGATAATGACTTCTCGTTCGTTCCCAAATATATCTTAACATATATCCGCCACTATTGCTATTAAGCTCATCGAAGAGGATCCTTTGAGTGTTACTGCTCCATTTTTAACAACTACATAGATTCTCATCATGTTCTAGTATAATTTAGGTTGACGTTGATGTTCTCCGGAACCGAGCTGTAGTTTTAAAAGCGTATATGACCACCTTGATTCAATAAATCTTAGTTGCACTGTGTGAAACTGCCGAGTATATGTGGAGTACGATAGCGTGGTTGTGTTGGACGCTGCAATATCAAGCGCTAGCCTACAAAATCATCTCAAATTTGCCACTGAATTTCACAACGCTCAACTGAAAATCTCAAACAGTGGTATAAAATAGCTACTCAAGTTCGCAAAATAGTGTGTGGAGTGAATGTAAATGGCGATTACGACAAGACAGAGAGAGTTGGTGGTTATATAGGATCTAGGAACTAGCCAATATTTTGCTAATGCACGCAAACTCTTCCCCAATTTTTCTATTGACGGGTCCAAGAAACAAAAGAATGAGTGAGAATATTTTTAAATCAGATCGTACTCTCCTCAATATTAAAAACAACAGCTAATTTAGGTGACAAAAATTACAGACGGATAAACGAATTCTTGACAAAGTGACTTGAAAATCATCGCTACTTTGAAAAATGTATCCAGAAGATTCTGTCATACCCAGATTCTACGGCCTACAAAAAATACATAAATAGAATACCCCATTACCCCGATGGTTTGTTTATCAGGAGTAGCAAATTCCAAGAAAGCAAAGAAGATGCGAAGATGAATTTATACCTGGTGACTCTCGGAACAAGTAGTTAACTCTTTTTAATGATTTATCTTGAAATTGAAGAATTTGAAGCTCGATGATGAAGAAAAATGGTTACTATCGACGTAATGTCCTTATTCACAGCAATTTTCAGAGCGCTCGCGAATCACCCCTATCATCGTTACACGACGATCTGCCCAAAACGGAAAATGATTAACCCAATATACCTTGATGGAACTGATCGTACTGTGCCTATAAACCCACTTCTAGTTCATTGGTAAATTCTACCAGCAGATTCGAGAAACACCTATGGGATCACCTGTTTCCAACTAATTGCCGCAGCAGTCATGCAACGTTTGGAACGGATTGCTCTAACAGTAAAATGAAAATATGGAAAACACTTTTGAGATTATGTAAAAAACAACATGTTTAATTGCATCGACAACTCAATGGTGTGTTTACAGGAATCAACTTTACCAGAGAGAATAGAGTTGACAGCTGCCTGTCGTTTATGAATACTCAAGAGGACGATAAAGCGAGGGAACATTAGGGGCTCGTGTCTACAAGAAGAATACAAACAGGGATCAAGTTTTAATCTTCCACGGCAAGCACCTAACCAGCCATAGATGCAGCTGCATTAGAATTTTATTCAAAAGAGCATCATCACACTGCAGCATAGAGGAACTAATCAGTCAAGAAGGCGATTATTTGTTCAGAGTTTTCTAGAAGCTCGAATACATAAAATGCATCAAAATACGCAGTATGTTCGAAAAATCTTCACAGAAACGAAGATGAAAACAGATTTAAATGTGTTCTGCCGTATTTGTAGCATATTTCCAACACAGCACCCTGGGTCCGTTGATCACTTAGAAATTCCACACAAACCAACGTCATATATCTTTTTACCAATACCAAAGGAAAAGTGCTAAATGAAGAAAATTCGAATATCATCTACAAGCTTTGAAAAGAACTACATCGGACAAACCATCAGAAGCTGAGCAGAAGTCTACATAAACACTGGTTAGCCGCAAGAAGACATTAAGAAGAATCATTGATCATGATACATGCTTGACAATTTGAACGCCAGTTCGATTGGGACAACGCGAAAGTTTTGTCCAAAGGAAACCATCAACTATTACGAGCGTTTTTCTAAGCGTGGCACTCAACAACAACCTCAATAAACCAGTACCTTCAATTGGCTTCAAACTATGGATCAATGAAAAACTGATGGCAAATAATACAAGCTATGTATTCGAGCTATCTCAGAAGCAATGGCGAACGGACAAACGGATTCTATAAAAAAAATCATAATTACCAATTACAAATCACATCGGAAGAAGATTTGCTGATGCTGTCATTTAGCTTGATGACGAAACGTGCAACAATAATCACGCATGTACGGCGAACATCATCTGAAGAACTACAAAAAAGTAGATCATTCTATTGAGTTAGAGATTAAAGCATGTACCGAATACATGGTACATGATTCCATATCACATAGTCATTTCAAATTAGCTGATCAGTACGTTGGGGCATCTTTTTCGCGAGGTGTGGTTTTCAGAATCTAAATCTCAGAGTTTGTGATAAATCTTATTTTCATCATCACAAGGTTATTAGAATCAATATAACATCGAAAATTGAAACTGCATTGAAAATCACGGGTCTAAGGGAAACAAACTGGCTTATGTTTATGGCTTTCAGAAAAATTTCTAATCTTTGACAGTTAATAAAACCGCGACATCAACAGACACCGTTTCAGAATCCAAAATTCAGTTGATTATTTTGATCGAAATATCTTGCTCAAGCAAAATTATGTTAACTTAATACGTACACTTTATGTTACTATATCTTGATATGTTAATGTTTACAACGATTAGTCACATTCTGCTAAGTGCTAAGCTTTTCTATCTGGACTATAATAATGATATAGTTATTCAAAGTTATACTCGTATGCCACTGTTATATAGAGTTAGTACAACGAACGACGATGTTCAGACACAATCACAATGCGATTCTTGGTCAATTACCCAAGGCGCTTATGGATGTCCAAAGTAATGTGTTGTTGTAAGGGATGGGGATGTGAGTAACACATTACTTTGATATAGTTATTCATTACGACTCGTACACATTCACAGAGTATATTTATGTTGCTATCTATCAATCTATCAAAATTGGGAAAGCGTTTTGCACCTCCTAAGTACAGTGTTCTGCTTGAAAACATTGAATAATCAAACACCACATTATTACCAGAAAATCAGGCGCTGGAAATTGTTGATTGTTTCAGGTATCTTGGAAGTTTTATCCGTAATTTCAAACCAGTAGACGAGGAATATTCTTCACGCATTCCAAAAGTGATTGTAACATTCTGTATGTTAGGTCTCCTCTGACACCAAAAGGTGAAAGTTGTGGGTTACTACTCTGAACTCACGCAGGAAACATATTCAAAGTCTCCAATTATTCTACAAATTCTGTTTCGTAACATTTTGGGAGTTAGCTTTTGGCATCCCATAAACAACTGTTATCCGTAATAGGATTGTCGGTAGTAATATTGATATATAGAAACATACACAGGCTAAGCTGGCTAGGCCCCATGTTGCGGAAGCTTGGACCACCGACTTGCACAAAGGCTTCGTTTTCACGACACGTTTTACTTTCTTTAGTCACGATCGAGTAAGCCTTGGTGATGCTGTCGCACTAGAATAACCATTATTTTGGTCAGTTTTGATAAGAAGTTGTTGTTGTATTTGTTGCTACGTGGTGTCAGTTTTCTTGCGTGTGAAAATATATGGCTTCGTTATTCTAGAGCTGCTAGTTTTTATCCACTTTATGGCCTGTTGTTAGATGCCATGCTGATTTATATATGCTCGAAAAACAGCCATTCTTGATAAGGAAGCTGCCTTGAATGATGATGGAGTCAAAATGTCATATTTCATGAATGGGGTGCGCAAAATCTCATCGCATTATTAATTTCGCAGTATTGTTAACCGTTTCACGATGGAAACCATAAAATACTTTCAGAATTATAGTGTTTCATGTTGGTGTATATTTGAGCAGATTACATTTGGAGCGCCCCAGTGTTTGACTGCTATGTCCGCAACTATTTTAACCTGCTAGTGCCTCAGTCAGGGTGAAGTCAGCCTCACCGGATTTCGTGTATCGTTCTTTGAATGTAATTACTAAAACAGTCAAAATTCACTTTTTGAATCTTCGATTAAAAGACAGAAAATGTTTCCAAATATTCCAATTTGAATAAAGTTGTTTAATTGTTTAAAAGCATTTCGCCTAACAACTATAGTATGGTTACATTTACGCTCCATGTCATCAAAAAGCGTGCAATTACGGATACTAGATTGTTAGATGTTTTAAAAATAATTTTGCAACATGAATTTTGTACCATATATGACACGTTGCGGTCAAACTGGCAAAGCCGTTAACGAACGCCGTTTGCACGACCTACATAGTTCACCCAATTGACCACTGAATGTAAACGTGCACAACTTGAACGAGACAAAATTATTAGCATCATGAAGTTGCGATCAAGCAACAAACTGTTTCGCTTTATTTTTGCTGATCAAGTGAACCTTCGATTATTGAGAAAATGGTGAAATAGAACGTACGTTGGATCCTACATGCCGTATCCATGTTGTTGTACCATGGTAGGAAAGGAAGTTTGTGCAGAAATTTCGAGAACAATATAATGTTAGAAGTGTTGTACTTTTAGCTGTTCGAGAAAATACTGTCGACGTACCTTCATAGGGAAAGACAGAGCACGATTACAAACATTGGAAATACCTAGCCGAAACATTCCGTGTGATAAACACTTTACATGTGGATGCTAGGATACTGCGGCAAGGTCCCATCCTTTTCAAGCTCACCTATTTGGACAACCCAAATGACCGATACTATCAAACGTGAATGGGAAGCTAACCGAAGCATCTTACTCCAAAACTTTAAGATGAGCTTGTCCAGGATAACAGCCGGATGCAAACAATCTGATAGAACTAATCGATCAACGCCTAATGATGCGGTCCGAACGGAAACCAAGGCGGAAATTCAAAAATATTGAGCATTCCGTCGAGTTGGTCAATTGATAACATACGACACAACTAACTTTCGAAGAATATTTTAAGTTTCTCGCTGGTAAAGTTACCAAGTTTAATGAATGACTACGTTTATCCTGCAATAAAGTACACGATAGAAGTCTAGGCACCACGACTACGAAAAAATACTACCTTCTTCGACAAAATTTATTCCAGAGAGACAAAGTTGGTGATGGTCTTCGAAATGATGGACGTACATTTGAAAGCGAACATTTGGTATACTCTACCCGTTTGATACTATTATTTTTCACATTTTCATTCATACCGTAATCCTAGTAAAGTGTTAATTTTGTGTAACGATAAATCCGTGACTCCGTGAATAATTTCGAGGTTTGTTGGAATTCGCTCAATGTATCTGGCCCTTTAGTTATGAAGCATTATAAAAACCATCCTAAACTGCTTTTGTAATCACTTCAACAAGGATTTAATCCTCACCTATAAAATACTGATCTCTAAAGTGATGGAGCGCCTCGTAGCAAACAGCGTCACAAAACATCTGGAAGACAATTGGGTGCTCGCAGTCGAACAACACGGCTTCAGAAAAAGACACTTCCGCCTTTCAAACCTTCTGCTCGCCCTCGATGACTGGACACAAGCTGTAGACAAAGGTCTCACAGTACAAGCTTGTTATCTTGATATGTCAAAAGCATCCGATCGTGTCAACCACAGTCTGTTACTATAAAAGATAAAGCTATGTGGAATCAAGGGTTTATCGCTAGCCCGGTTTGGGGATTATCTCCGCGACCGTGTCATTCGAGTAAGGGTTGATGGTGCTTTGTCACGACCTATTGCAGTAACGAGTGGGGTGCCGCAGGGATCAGTGCTTGGACCACTTCTTTTCCTGATGTATGTCAACCACTTACCTAAACTTGTTCGCTGCAAAATCTTGTTATTTGCGGATGACATCAAGCTGTGGACACAAGTACGTACAACTGAGGATTGCAGAGAGCTTCAGCTGGACCTCAGTGCCTTACAAGACTGGTCAATTAGAAATGAACTACCTTTCAATGTCAAAAAATGCAAGGTATTGACTGTTGGAAGACGTTTCGAGTTCTCCTACACCCTTGGTTCCCATATTCTTGAAAGCACTGGCAAGGAGAAGGACTTGGGTGTGTGGGTGAACAGCACTTTGAAACCGTCACAACGTCACAGCTGTCTATGAAAAGACGCCACGAGTACTGCTACTGCTAAAACGCGTGTTCGGGAGTTTCACTAAGCAAACCGTTCATCGAATAATTAATACGTACTTGAGGCCAACCATGGAGTATGCGGTTCAGGCTTGGTCACCCTGGCTACAGAAGCACATCAGCCTCTTGCAGAGAATATATCATCGGACCACCAAGCTCGTACGCGGTTTGAAGCACAAACAATACCAAGATCGTATTGCAAGTCTCAATCTATTCGACTTTCGCTACCGCCGTCTTAGAGGTGATTTGATACTTATGTTCAATATACGGCATACCCCCCAACCATCCCCAAAATCGACTATTCACGCGACTACCACCCAGAACCAGCCGGAGTCACGACTATACAGTACATATTCCCGACTGGAGACTAAACTGTCGAAGGTACTTTTATTCTGTACGTTTATGCTTTACCTGGAACTACCTATCTTGTAGTGTTACACATTCACCCAACTTGGATATATTTAAATCGAATTTGAACAATTTAATGTAGACCAATCCAAACTTTGAACCTACATATTTTACACCATAAAAGCTTTGAACTTTGAAACCAGTTTCTGACTAATGGTTTTTTACTTGATTCCTGAACTGCTCAGTAAGCAAACAAATCCCGTTTTTCTACCCATGTTTTTCGTAATTCTAATATTATTTTGTGGTTTTTGTCAAGCTATATGCTTTTTAGACCATTAAAATTGAATTGAATTAACGATTCATCCTCTATTCGGCCCCGGTCAAGCCATACCACACGCACTCACACATAGGAATTGGATTGACTACATACTCACCGAAACTGCCTTCGGTACTACATTCTACTATACTATGTTGAAATACAGCTATAAGCTTTTCGTAGCATAAATTATTGAATTTTGAATCTTGAACCTTGAAACCACCAGGAAGTGCTGAAATTCGAATAATTCAAACTATTGAGCGATTGTCCATATCTTCGGCAGTTATGCTTCACGATTTTGTGCTCTTTGTGCTCAATAAACTTTTACAGTACCGTGCTTAGTTTGCTCCAAATTCACTAAACACACATGTCATATTTACAACCTTCATCATAAACAGCGATTTTGAATTTTACCATTATATCATAAATTTGAACTTAACTGAACATGCTATTACAGTTTAGCATTTCAATTTATTCGTTTAAAAAATATTATTTCGAAACCAGACACGCTCGTATAAATTACACAATTAAAGTGACTTATAGATATGTAGTGGGATAAAGCCTAGTTTATTGCTAATCATTAAACCTGGTCATAAAACTTACTGAAACGAATTCTGCTATAAGTTAGCAATTCACTGTGATTGAATGGATTGTTAATGATCTTATGCTATCGTAAATATCTATTGATCTAAGCATACGGGATGAATTTATTTCAAAAATACAAACTCATTTAAAATTTGAAGTAAATGACATGAATCTTTCTTCGTTCTCTTTCACCAAGATGAAAACAAAATGGTAGGTTCCAGTCAAACTTTCTGTTTCTCCCACCACACCGGCGATTAATCTAATAAAATTCATGTAGCATTGTTCCGCATGTGATTGTGAAGCAAGAAACATCCAATAAATCGCAACAATTATCTTATAAAACTTATGTTCACAATATCGAAATATGCTTGAGACCGCTCCGTAATCTATAGTCGGAAAAAGAAAAAAATATGTGAAATTTCGGTCACAGCATTGTTCGGTAAGTTTCACTTCTGACACACAAGCATTGTTAGACAAGCTATCTCTAGGTGACCACTCCAAACTTGCCTCAGTAGCATACAGTCTACGTTGGTGATGATGACAGAGACAGAGAGGGGAGAGGTAATCACGTAATGCACTCTTCTATTGGTTATAAAACACTTGATTATTTATTTGTGTGCTTGTTTGTCTAACATTAAATTAAAACATTGAATTACATGCACACCAAAATTCATGTGCACAGCACACTCGATAGTCACTTTATTGAAGGCATTCCTACCGGCATGTATTATTTCGCTTAACTCAGCCAATCGATTTAAGGTTTTGTTCGTACTGTTTTCCTTACCATTTCAAGCTGCCAAGGTTGACGGGCTTGCCCGGAACGCCTACGATTTTGACTGAGTCGCGGATAGCTTCGCATCATCTGATCATCGTCAAATTTTACGTTATCCAAACAATGGAAACAGTTCTGAATCCGAGTGATTGCGTTGCCAGTAAGACCGGTAAAATAATTGTCTCAGAAACAAGAATTACCTGACGCATTGCTGCTTGTATATCCTTTGCTGAAGACGGATCGTTTTAAATTATTTGAAATTCGCTTAGCTTTAGTAAACTAGTGACAGTATAAAACAGTCAAAACAATGCCATCTTTGTTAAGGATGAGACAACATTAGGTACAAAGGCGAACCGTCTGTAAAAAACTACCAGGTTTTCACGTGTGATTATATCTGCGAAACCATGGTGGACCCTATACGATAATTTTCCACTCCACTCTCGAAGCAATGCTACGAAAAAACATTATTATTACTCACTGTCATTAATTTACCATGTTTGCTTCATTTAATAAGCTCGAAACACTCGTAATTTTGATAACATGCGAAAAAGACAAGATTATCCTGCAGGTCGAAACTTTTCATACATCCAAGTTTTTCTCCTTTTCTAGGTTACTTCTTCACAATCCAAACTTTATGAAATTATTCAAGTCCATACAAGCGTCAACACTTCCACAAGCCCTGAATTCATCCTATCTCAGTCATTTGGCAGTCAAATTTATGGACAGCATCCTCGAAATGGTGCAGAACTACAACAATGACGAAGTTCTGAAAAATATAATCAATCGATTGGCTGAGGTGCACAAACATCGAGGTATCACCGTGGCTCATTTCATTGTAAGTTTCATTGCGTCAATTTTGTTGAACCGCTCAAGTTACTGTAGCAAATAGCGTTACAAGTAATAAATTTGAATTTGAAAATCCAAATCAAATCAAAGTGAGTGAGTAGATTTGATATATATATATATATATATATATATATATATATATATATATACTTTTGGAACGGGTTCACCTACATAATGATACAGCATGATTGGTGTATCAAAATACGAACTCGGTAATCCCGAACTAATTTAATGATGACGGCAAACAGCAGGAAACCGGTAGTAGAGTGCAATTTCGGGGGATGTCAGCAACATATTACTTTGGTATAAATATGCTTCACAGCAATTTCGATTTAGTGAAGAAAATCACAGAGTAATTTTGAGCGTTTAAATTGTGTGATTTGTTGGTTGAAGGTCAGTGATTTAAACACTCACGCCTCGATGACTGAAAGACATTGCTTTGTATTTAGTTATGATATAACGATATGAGAGTATTATAATAGCATTTTTTTATCGTTAACTCGGTCGCGGATACTTTGCCGATGCTATTACTTCCGACTTTTACGTTTGACGGCTTATAAGGTGAACAATTTGCTTATGCTGTTTACTTATGATGCGCAAGTAGTCAAAGAATTGAATTAATCATATGCGTGACGATTTACACAGAGGCAATAAGTGCAAGTATTATTTACAAGTATTATTTAGTATAGTATATGTGAATAGGAAGATGCAAAATTTAAAAAATGCTGTTCATCTATTTTGAAATATTGACTTCAATTTACTATGAGAAACATTTTTTCTAGTTGCTATGTTTATAAATTACAGTCCCAAAGTGATAAACTCGTCTAAACTTATCGAAATTCTATACGATTTTATCCTATTGCTAATAAAATTTATTAAAAGAAATGAAGTAATGAAATAATTGAACCCGATCGACACTTTGTTACATTGTTTTCTGCCATATCAATTATTTTGTTATTTTACTCGGTAGTACTTTGTGCATTGCGAAATGTTTCATTTGCTCAAACGACGTTTGAAGTTGTTTTTTTGTCCACATGATGTATATGTGATTATCATGAGAAACGGAACACACAAGAACATAAAATCTGAATGAGCAGTTTACCAAAATTGGAGTTTAAACGTTGGTTCAATTATCTTTTGAACAAAAGATAAATGAATAATTTACAAATTGGGAACGACTTTACATAGCATTTAGTTCAGTGTTTGTTATTTACTCATTGTAAGGTTATCTGTTCCTGATAAGTTTTCTCTTTAAGGTAGAGTGTGACAAAAATATCTTATGGTTACGATGATTTAAAAGTAATTAACTTTTATGTACCTCAACTCAATGTTAGATGTTAAATGGAAATCAAACGACTTCCGACTTTCGGTCACTAAGTTAATTTTTATATGCACGTCGCGCATTAGCTTGATTTACCGATTACAAATACTGAAGCGTAATTCGATATATTTTTCATTCAACATAAAGGAACGCATACAGGGAATTTCAATACCAACCACTGAACATAATTTAGGAGTGAGAAAAATTATTGGTAACAAATCTTTTGAGTATTCGTTCAGAATTTTTAGAATGCAAGCAGAATATATATGTTGAACGTATGTGGCATTATTGTTTGCAGATTGCTACTTTTCAAATTCCAAGTTTTATGAATAATAATAAGTACTGGATGTTTAATATTCTGTAGGGGCACAATATGACAGCTCGTATACTAGGGGATGTTAACAAATATTCTCGCAAATTTGCTTCGGATCTATTCAAGCTTAATTATAATCTCCAAAAGCTAGCTAATATTCTAAAAGTAAACTACAGTTTATCCGTGAATGTGGCTTGGTAAGTGAATTTACGAGCATCGTGTGAACTGTGATAGTATATTCTGGAACATTTTCAAGTTCTTATAATTCAGAATTGTATATAAAAGAATCACGTCACTGGAAATACACCTTCGAGTATATTTCATGAAATTCAAGCTTTTCAAGCGCAGAACGTACAAAGAGATTTTGAGGACCGCTGCAAGCCTGATTGTTAAATGATAGAGCAGTCCATACAGCGCAATATCCTTGTGAGGCCATTCTGTCCATGCCTAGATGGTATGCTATATGATGTGACCCACACTCCCAAACTCCTACTACTCATGAGAGTAAACGACGAGCTGGCTGGTAATTAGACTTTCCCAAAATGATAAGTTTTATGTGAAGTTTGTATGTAAACATTCTTAATACTTAATCTGTTAACAAGTAGAGTGACCATGAATTACGTGATTTTTAGAAAGCCATTGATCAATGTCAGTCAGCTTCAGATACATAAGACATTGCTTACCGCAACAGAATAACATTAGTCGCGAGAAATCAATGCGAAAATCTATTTATTTATCAGGCAAGATTATATCGATGTCCTCAAATTTCGTGCTATTCCATTTACTGTGAGTTAACTGAGGATACGTCGTTTTTCAAATAAAACGGTGATTTTACCATGGAAAGCTACAACCGTAAGCTCTTTATCTCTTATATACTGATCCAAATCGATAGCTCAAGGTTATGCAATCAGAAAGGTTTGAATGAAATGAAATGGTTGGCATCGATGTGTTGCAATCGTCGTCCATCACTCTAACAATTTTGGTACACTAATAATAGAGACACGGTACAGCAGTTTGATTCTACTGAATCATTCTTATCATCGTGCAATATTGTCAACATTTCAATAGTTCTATCAGGTAATACGTTGTTTACATCAACGAAACTCACGTTGATAATAATTCGATCAACCTAAAATTCTTTTCGCTCACGAAACATCGGGCCCGATAAAGGGTTCCAATTGTATACTTATCAAGTTTTGTGCGCTTCTGACCAATTATATCCGAATTACTTCAGTACAATATATTCTGATCGTTTTTCCATATGTTATATTTCATTACTGCAAAATTTTCACTTTCATTACTTAACATGTCTGGCTTGTTCAGCGGAACTTACTGAAACGCATAGCATTCACTAGCTGATGATATCCGACTTTCACTATTTTTTCCAGGCTAGATTTATCTGAAACCATTCACTTAATACTTCTTCACTAACTCTGGTTTTCACCCGTTTGTCTGGCCTTGGGCAAGTCAACGAAAATACTTTGGCGCCAAACTACACAAGTGGTCGTTTCCACTTGATAGAATTTTCATTACAGCATAAACTTTCTATGCGTTTGTCAATATACCACTTATTTTCTACAATGTCCCTTTGCATTTATGCGAATAGCAGAATACTCTAAATGTTTTTGCATCTGCATAAAGCATGTGGTTTTCCATATATGCAAGGCAAATTATAGTGCGAAGTCTCGTCTTGTACACAAATTCAAGATCATAATGTATTTAGCTCGCTGCTCTGCGGCTTTAATCCTGCATTTTTCAAACGGAAGCCAACCAATTGCATTTATTCTATCATCTTATTAGTCACTGCATAGAACACCTTTATAGTAGCTATAAAACGATGCGAAGCATGCTTTTACGAATTTGTATTCAAGTGCTCATCAAATGCAGGCTTTAAATATACCGTAGTAGGTGTAACTGCAACACGTTATAGTGTTTTTCTTCCAATAAAATTATAAAGTACTTTACTACATTACTACTAATTAAAATGCATATTTATCATCGGTCTGTATAAAACAGATCATAATTCCAATATATATATATATATATAACGCTATGGATATTTTAAATTGTGTATATTTTTACAAAAAAATAATGGGTGCTCGGTAGCAACATGCATTCCTCAGGCATTATATTAAACGACAACACCTTCCGTTTGCGTTGTTTGATTACAACTGCACAATTTCATACCGCTAAATTTGGCCATCGCGTGATTGTTTTTCCTTGAATTCTAATGCCAAATAACCAAACCATCATATCATCTAGGATTTTTTCCTCATTTGTTCTTTGATATTGTTGTTTATTATTTATAATTAATGGTGTTCAAACGCAGAATACTCCAACGCTTTGTTGTTGAGCACTAAAACAACAAGGTTTTGAGAATTTTATGTTGCAAAATATTTGAATTGATTTTTCTTGTATATTTTCGCCTCACACTAATATTCGTTCCGTGCCTTGACTACTATTTGACTACTGATAATTAGTGCTCATTGTTATTTGATCATTGAAATGGCGTTTGGTGAATTTGCCCTTAAGCTTAATAACTTAAAGCATTTTCTAATTTCCACAATTTAATAGTTTTTGACAATTTAATTAGGTGAAGCAATGGATTAGGTAGGATATATCGCTTGCATTATCCTCATTAAATTCGTGTTCGGAAATAACTAACATACTAATATTCCATTATATCCCTTATATTTTATTGTAACTTTTGAAATACTTTAATTTTGTTCCAGCAAGTTGTGCCAATCTTCACCGACACGTTAGTTTCATACTTGAAAGTCGAAGAAAACAAAGAATCCATGCAGGAAATTCTCACTCGAGTACTGCCAATGATTGGAAAACGGCTTTGAAAAAACAATTTATTTGGGAGTGCTCTTTCCAACCAAACATCAACATACTAAATAAATCAGATTTGCTGAAATCACTTTACGTTTTTAGTAATCACACCATTAGAAGTTATGCGGATATGGTATAGCTAATTGAGAGATTCATGGAATATTCTTTAGATTTCAATTCAATTCAGTACATGTACCGTTAGTGATTCATTGTAAATTTGCGAACAGAATGAGTTCAGTTGCTATTTACCAACAAAGGAATCTTTTAAATTGTATACTATTGTGTTGACCCTGCTATGATGGATGAATCGTTGATGTTGCAGTAGAGACTGTCGTTGCATTCTATCAATTCTTAACCCAACAGCCAGGAAAACAGAACGAGACCAGATGGGACGTTGATCGGGAGTCCAAGGTTCAAGCGCTCAGTGTGTGCGTTTGGACCGTGGACATGGTTTGTATTTATATGGTAACCACAGTGCGAATGTGTGAGGATACATCATAATCGTGGGAAGGTTCATAGTGGAAATGACGGATGTTGGTTGTCATGGTCGAGTCAGACAATTTCAATTTCAATTTTAATGAACATAAGATTTGTTGCCGAGGTTCAACATGACTTACACAACAACAATTTTTCCTCCGTGGCGAACTCGTTAGAAGGGTGCCACCCTAACAGTCCCGAAGCGTGATCAAACGCTGTAGTCGCATGTAGTAGACAGAATTTATTAAACTCCAGGAGAAAGCGTTCAGAATGAATATGTATTCAACTGTGTTATTTGTTATGAAATAGGAATATATTTTTATCGATTGTGTAGAGTAAAAATGTTCTTATCCCTGTTTCTAAATCAGCAGTTATCTTTCTCGTAAACCATTTCTACCGCCAAACATTCTCGTGTTCTCTATATTATCGAAAGTCATACAGGCTTCCGGTATATGTATTCTAAATAAACAATTCTATTAAGCGATCAATAACGATTGTCAATCAGCATTCACAGTAAATGATTGATCTGCAACGAAATCTCTCGCGAATATTTTAGCAACTTTGATAACGCTGAAATTCACATGTCAAAAGCAACAACGCTGTTCAAAAATGCTTCAGTGATTTCCTGAGGCTGATTAAAGCTTCCAGATAGGATCTAAATATAGAGGTGACATCAGATATCTTTTGTAGAAAACAATATCTCAAGGTGAAAGATCCTTCAATTTCTCACTATAAGTTACTTGATCAAATATATCAAACAGAAACCTACGTTAGTGGGCTAAAGATAATTTCAACCACAATTATAACCGATGCCAGCATACAGATGGTTAGCGTTCGCACGTAAGTTTAGTGATTGTTTCTATACAAAAGAAGAAGTAACTGCATAGTCTAATACATATTATTAAATGTTATTTTATTGAGTGGTGAATTACTACATAAGAAAATAATGAAATTTGAAAAACAATATTATACAGTACATATCCGACGAATAACTTCATCGCTTCAGCAAAGATAACTAGATGCTAAGATCATGCATGCACACTGGTGAAATGAAGAATTTGTAAGAATTTGTCTATTCAATGTAGGCACGAATTTTAATAAATTGCTTTGCAGTAAATCGTGTTTATTCGAATTGCAGGTCAAGTAATCCTAATTTGATGTGGCATGAGCACTTTAACATCAGCTGTGGACAATGTTCCGCAGAAAAATGGTGTATTACATGAGTATCGAGAAAGCTAAAAACGCCATAGGGAAATGATTTGATAAAATCATTGTGCTTTAATTGATCGGACTAAAATGAACACGATGAAACACAAAGCTCTGAGAAAAAATATTTGATGCCTGGATTGTAATCGGCCGAGTTGAATAAAGTGATAATTTTATCCCATTTCATTTTGATGTTTTTCTCAAATTATACCTCAAATGAACTATGTTTCTATTACGCATTAATGTTTGATTAGTTATTCCAGAAATAAGTTCAATCGAAATAAAAGCCTAATAATTATTTAATTGTTTATCATCGGGCCGGCGACACACTCGCTAGGTTGAAACTTAGTTCAATGATCGTAAATAAAATAAAACTCGAAAAGGATTCTTTGTTAGAAAATTTGTCCTCGACAATGTCATCAACGTGATATATATATATATATATATATATATATATATATATATATATATATATATTCTGTGTCAAGTTTAAAGAGACTATGCATGATTCATTCCAGATGCCACTTGCTGGCTGTGTTGTTTTGCTGTCCTGTACATATCAGCTTGGGAAAGAGAGCAATGTGCAAACGTGTGTAATACATTTAACAATGATGAACATTCAGGGTAAATATAATCAAATGTGCGCGCTACATTCCAGGACAATTGTCGTATGTTGGAATGAATCACCATTTTGTAGAAGAGATATTGAATCTCTTGCATGTGTTCTTTGTCAAAATATGCAAAGCTTGACCAACTAGATTCGATGCAGCATTTAATTGAGTTATCTTGAATTTAAAGTACTTTAATGATCATTTGAACACATTTATTTATTAATCTGTTGAATGATACTTCCGCAGGTGGCCTTCGTGCAATATGTGTTTATCCAATGCGATATCTAATCAATACATTATATCTAACCGTGATCAGCTTAGCATATCAAGAAAACGATGAAACCAATTCAACATATTATATTTTAAGATGAATTGGTTTTAAAAAAACCGAAGCAAAACTTTTAATGAATTAAATTTATTAAATATAATTCGTAAGCATCACCACGAAGCATCTCACATCACCCGATGAGCAATATTTGGAGAAGTCTAACTTTGAATAGATTTTAAGCGCACCAATACTAAAACTGATTTGCTGTTAGAGTGATAGAATTTATAAAATAGAGATGCATGAATTAAGGTTCAAAATTTCTGTCAAGAATTATATATTATGTCTTTTCTATAGTTAGTTTATAATTTTCTGTTTTATGTTATATAAGTAAAGCTTAGTATAAACGTAACCTTATAAACAACTAATCTACTTCTGAACATGATTTATGGAGTCAAACAACAATACAAGTGCCGACCGAACGTGCAACCAATACTTGCGTCTCGTAGATGCTTGTCAAAACAGGACTATGTTTACCAGAGTTTCACATATACACAAGCACAATCGGTATGGTAAACCAAGTGGAATAGCTCAGGTTTCACATAGAGTAAACTACCGGAGTGAACTCGTTTCTAGCCACGCTTGGCGAAATTCTCCGTGCGTCAACGTGCACGGTTAGCAAACTCCACATGCATACTGCGCAATGCTAAGTATACAGGGTGTGTACTGGTCAAGTACGATCGTGTTCATAAGCCGAAACATTACTTATAAAAATAAAAGTTTCCTGAAAATCATTGTCAGATCTAATTATGATTATGAAGCTTTTCGCTATGCTTGTAGCGCATAAGTTTGAGGTTGCTAAATGTTCCTATGCAGATAAATTCAGGAACAAAGATCTAAAACATATTTCCGTTGATATTCTAACTAATATTTATGTTTATCATGTTGATCCATATAGCTTAGTTTCAGTAACATAAAAATGAAAAGTGTAAAGCTTCCTTTCATAATATTTGATATTTCGGCTATACTTTGAACTTCGATAATAATTTCGATACGCAAGCACAGAGAAAACGAAAAAAATGTAAAAAAGATGTCAACAGATGTCGGTTGTTTAATGACGACATTTATTGCGAGAAAATATCTCGATGTTAATAAGATGAATTATCATATATTGTGGCGCTCACATCCCCATCCCTTACAAGATGAATTTTTGTTTATATAGTGATCTGAAAATCATCACTACCCTTATCTTAATTTGAATCAAAACTTGATGATTTATGGGATCTAACCTTTATATTTCCCTCACCTAATGAAAACGTATTTTATACCCTACTCTAGTCAAGAAGACTGGTTCATATTAGTTCTAAATATATATTTTTACTTAAAATTAGAAACTGTTTATTGCACAGAAATTCTAAACTATATATATTGAATATTGAAACGGAAATATAAAGGTTTCGATCAAGTAGTAAGTGCACATTTAAATCTAACTAGTTCTTTATAGACTCTCTTCACAGCGTTTGCAAAGATAGGCAGAACTCGGTCGTTGGGCGTCAGTTGAATGCCGGCGGCGTGATTTGCGTTCAGCAGTCAAGAGCTGTATCTGCTCCCTCCCAGGTTGCGGATGACGCTTCACACAATGTCTCCAATGTGAGCGGTCAAGACCAAGTTCTTCCAAACTCACGGGGCCACTGTTTAGTTAATTAAGCCACTAGTGCAAGTCGTGAATATTCAAGTTGCAAAATTAGTTTAAACGAGATAACTTTATTAATCAACCGGGGTTTATTTATTTATTTCTTTAATTTTAAATACCTAAAGTTATTATGCTAATGCATTTAAAAATGCATGCACATTTTTGCTTAAAGAAAGATGAAAGAAGAAAGAAGAAGAAAGATACGGAAATTAACATTTGGTATACATTATATGATTTTAATAACCAATTTAGTCTGGACGAGAATCGGTACTATTGTAACAAAACTGATTTTTTGTGGATGTTAGTCACCTTCGGTCGATGTTGACCATGAATGTGCCTAACAAGCATATGAGGGTTTCATGCCCCTAGCGCTTCGAATCTACGATCAAGATCTAAGTGCAATATTCTCTCTTCAAAGCTTGAACATAACACTTTAAACAGTACTTTTAAAGTAAACTGTTTGGAACAATTTCTTCCTGATGCGTATGTTCAGTGTCAGGAGATTCGATATCTTTTTTGCAAGCGTATTTGATCAGTGGTATGTTCAGTGACCGACTTCCTGATTTCAACTGACAATAAAGTATATCTTTGTAAAAATGCACTTTTAAATCCTGAATATATTATCAAGCCAATGCAGGCATTGCTGTCGCCCTGGGGTTAACAAAGCAGCTTTAGAAAGCACTGCAGCATACTTTGATTTAATTATCCATGATTTTTTCAGATACGGTAGATTCTTTTTTCAAGAAAAGCATTAAGGTTTTACCCGCGACTTACATGGATGATCCAAGTGGCACTGCTTTAAAGTAAACGATTTAGAACGCAGCGCTTTATACTATCATCTTGGTGTTTACGGACAAATTGCGGATGTCTTGATACGATAGTTAATACTAGATTAGACGACAGGTAACCTGAGACTAGCGAGAGGTTATCCATTATTGATTGCAAAATGAATAACGGGTTTAAGCTGGCAGTTATTAACAGTCCATCGACTAAGGACTCTTGTCATGCTTATGAATATGGTTAGACCTAGCTCTTTGCGTTCTAACGAAAAAACAGTCTATTTGCGACTGCAGTGGTGAGCAAGTAATAAAGGTTGCATATTCAGAAAACTGACATTCATGATAAGATTTTTAAAAAACATTCAGCATGTAAGTTTGATGAAATGACAATGAACTCTACTATTGTCAACTTTCAAAAAATTACCTATACCTAAATTGAAACTATTGAAACTATTGAAAACTAATAGTTGGAACTAGCAGTTAAAAATAATTTTATTCATTTCATTATATTTCAATTACCGTTCTTGCGTTGAAGTTGGTGGCCGATTTCTAGTGAATGCATTTGTGCAATTGTTGCTGCATGCTTCACGTGCAAAAAGAACAGAATGTGTAATAAATAAAATAAATTAAAATTTTCCTTAACTTTCCTTAATTTAACAGCTTGACCCTCAAAATTCATTGGGTTTCCTGTGGCGAAACTGGATAGTTATAGTCAAATTTATCTGTCATTTGTTCCGAATTTTCAGTTTTAAATGGCTTTTATTATTTCTCAAAAATGGTGGGTATTACATATGTGGCCTTTAGCATTTTGAAGCATGAATTTTAATATATTGTAATTGTATATATTTTTCTGATTTTGTTTTCAAACCATAAGTCCCATATTCAGTTCGCTAAATCACGCGTGCACTTTTGATGGATAGATGGGTGTTTTTCCGTATCATGTGGAAGTAAGAAAAGCATTGCAACATTTCGATTTTGCATCTCTGTCAATCACCATGGCCTCACCCGCTGGTACTCTAATTTGAATCCAACTGCTTTTGTCGGACAGTGCACAGGGTTTTTTTCTCTGAACCACATCCGTACACGTCTGTGCACGCACAAAACTCGTGCTATGGTTGTTAGACGCCTGACTTGACAATTGTATCAAACAAGAATTGCCGCAAAACCCAAACCAAGATGTCTGATTTGTTATTTTACACAATTTTCGTTGTAAAAATTAGAAGAAAACCAGATAATCGTACTTTGCTTGTATTTGCTTGTATGACGAAATTTTCGGAAGGAAATTCTTGTATGGATATCGAAAAACCTGTAACTTGTTTTATATATCATCGGTAATAATAATGAAGAAAATTCACACGTACTAATAATGAAAACAATAGTGAAGATGAATGTCGCATGTTAGTTTCATAATCTCTAGGTATTAACATTCTAAGTCATGGCATAATATAGCACAATTGCTCGGTAAAAATAACGAGACACTTGTTTGGTTACATATCTTTCAAAAGCTTTTATCCAGGCTCATTTATTAATCAATAATTAGTTGCAAATGCAAAAATAGTCTCGTTGCGCTTAAATGAAATGACACAAATAAAAGGGCTAGACTGAATAAATGAAATACAAGTTAGCTTGAAGTGAAGAATGCAGTTGAATCCATTTTACGACACGAGCGAGCCGGTTTCAGAAAAGGTAAATTTTGCATTGACCAAATCTTTGTCCTCCGTCAGATCCTGGAGCAGACACATGAATGGAATGCAGAGCTATGTGTGGCCTACATCGACTTCCAGAAGGCCTTCGATAGCGTTCACCGACCAGTGTTATGGAAAATCCTCCGTCATTATGGTATACCATCAAATATAGTAAATCTCATAAAAGCCTTTTATGAGAAGTTTGAATGCCAAGTCGCTCACAATGGAATGCTCACTGAGAAGTTTGAGGTTCGTACGGGAGTGAGGCAAGGATGTATCCTCTCACCGATACTCTTCTCCCTAACAATAGACTGGATTATGAGACAGGTGACCGATGGCAGGGCAGCAGGCATTCCATGGACCCCAGCGGGACCGCTAGAAGACCTGGACTATGCGGATGATGTTGCCCTCTTGGCGTGCAAGATCAGTGACATCCAGAGCAAGAGCGATTGACTATCCGAAATTGGCAAGACGGTGGGTTTGGAAATTAACGCTGGCAAATCGGAGGTAATGCGGAAGAATGTTCCGGAGCAACCACCAGTGTTCGTGGACGGTCAACCGCTCAGTGAGGCTACAGATACAGTCTACCTTGAGAGCAAACTGACTGTAAATGGTGACTGTGAAGATGAGGTAAGGAGAATGATCGGGAAGGCGAATTAAGCATTCTGCATGCTGAATTCCATTTGGAAATCCTCCGCTCTTAGCATTAACACGAAGATCAGACTCTTCACGAGCAACGTTCTAAGTGCGTTGCTGTATGCATCGGAATGCTGGAAGACGACCTCTGCCATTGAGCGCAGAATGAACGTGTTTCAAACTAAGTGCTTTAAAAGTATTCTACGGATTTTTTAGCCACACATTATTTCGAATGAAGAGCTCCTGCGAAAAAAGTGGTCTGGAGGTGGTATCAACCGTAGTCAAAAGACGACGGTGGAGATGGTTCGTTCATGTCTGCAGGATGGATCCCAGTTCGCATACGAAGCTAGCCATTCACTGGCGTCCGCAAGGTAAACGACAAATGGGACGGCCCAAGAAAACTTGGCGCAGAACTTTGGGACGCGAACTACATGCACAAGGATTCACGGTGCAGACGACAACGGAAGCAGCAGCAGACCGGAACCACTGGCGTGAAGTTGTCTTAGCCTCATGTGCCACTCGGCACGGAGAGGACTGAGTGAGTGAGTGAGTTAAAGTGAAGAAATACACAGTGATTTTCTTGCGTATAACAAAAATGGAAAGCCTAAACACAAAAATAAATGCACATATTTAATGTTTCATATTTCAGAAATGAGACTGTGTTGATGCTCGACATTATACTAAGTTGAGGCATCGCTTGAGATGGATTTACGATTGCAGGTGGATATTTTGTAGTTGAATGTTAAGCATACCTTAACCGTTTGTTGAGCGAGCTTTTAAACACAGGAATAAAGCGAGCGTTGCTCCGTTGCTGAAAAATTAAAAAATGCAGTAATATTCATGGAAGATGCACTAGAAAAGGGATTTTAATTAGCATAATTTAACGATACATTTTCAAGTAGTAAAATTAAGATATAAACTTGAATTTGAGAGAGTAAATTAACGTAAATTTATTTCAATTATGGTACACCATAGCTTGCCACCTTAATAAAACATTGATTCGTAAACGATACAAATCCTAATAACGCATTTTCGGATGTGGTTAAGCCCATATTTGCGAGCGTTTCAATCACACACAATAACGGTCGATTTCATCCTGTTTGCACTCATTACTTATGGTTAGTACGAGTAGGATACGCATGCTTTGAAACAGTGGGTAATAAGTAATCGAACTTGAAATTTGAAGCAACTGTTGGAATCGGTTGGCAGGATCATCTTGTTCATGTTTCCACGCAGTTAATTTGAAATGAATTGACTTTAAATTTTGTTGTTGGCCTCCTTCGGTCGATGTCAACCATGGATGTACATCAAAATCGCATGAATGTTCATGTTCTACAGCTTTTAAATGACTACACAGTCCGATTCGGGAGAAACAATCTCTACTGCAGCGCTGGCAACGATAGTCAGAACTCGGTTGTATTGCATCAGTTGCACGCCGGCGGTGTG
Organism: Atriophallophorus winterbourni; assembly: GCA_013407085.1. Taxonomy (NCBI): domain Eukaryota; kingdom Metazoa; phylum Platyhelminthes; class Trematoda; order Plagiorchiida; family Microphallidae; genus Atriophallophorus; species Atriophallophorus winterbourni. The sequence goes on along the minus strand of JACCGJ010018281.1, from coordinate 103,661 downwards.
TTCTGCGTTCATCAGCCAAGAGCTGTATCTGCTCCTTCCCAGCTTGCAGACGACGCTCTACACAATGCCCCCAAATTGAGCGGTCAAGAACAAAGTCTTCCCAACTCGCCGAGTCAATGCCGAGAGCTTTCATATCTCTTTTACAAACGTCTTTGTACCGCAAGTGCGGTCTGTCCATTGGCCAACTTCCTTATTGCAACTCACCATAAAGTAGATCCTTCGGAATACGACCATTTTCCATTCTGTAGACATGACCAAGCCACTGCAGGCGGCGCTGTCGCAATAGGGCGAACATGCTCTGTAGACCGGCTTTGAAAGCACTTGCATTAGCTTATTAACAAAATTTCATCCAATCCGATTGTTTCCATGCATGAAATCACAAAAACATTGTTAAGAATATTATGTTCACCATTCACTTAAGGGGCGTTATTTTCAATGAATAGTAAGCAAAATAAAAACCGTTTGGTAATATAGATAAAATGAGTCGAAAACAATACTCAGAAAATTTCTTACTTTGACGAAACTTGATTAACTCAATGGATAATATATATATCCATCAAGTTCAGTTTTTTTAATATAACAGCATTCGTTTCGCTAAAAGGAAACAAGTTATACAGTACATCTTCATTCAATGAAATTTTACCTCTTGAGTAAACATTTTTCATCGTTCATTTTATAAGAATTTGTGGTTTCGTGTCACTATATTAATTGAAGCATACGAGTGCACAAGTTTGACTGGATTCATTCGATAAATTATTGATTCAAAAATATTGCTTGCACTCTGAATGCAAAGAATATTATCATTTCATTCAATAAGAGTATGTTGTTGCAAACGAATTAATGCCTTCAGTATTTGAGATGTAGTATCCTTGCGAATGTTGTGCAACTAAACGAGATATCTGTTGATTTTTACTTTATAAACTCAATACCGTGAAAGAAAAAAAGCACACAAAAATGTATATGTTCTTAGTTAGTTTTCTAGTGTCATGTATTGACAAGCATTTGGTATAAAATTTCAAGGAATGTGTCACAGGTCGCATATAAGTTTTGCATGTGATGAAAAAAGTGTATGGGTCCGAATTCTTCTAGTTTTAAATCTAATCACATGAGCCCAATGATCTACGCAAGTGATTAATATTATTAATAATATATATTTTCTTAATCATTTCACATAAAGGTGCATCTATTTTGCTCATTATCGCAAAATTTGTAGGTCTATAATTAATCACATTCTATATACATAAGCATATGTATATACGATTAAGCTCCTGTGCTTTACGATTGCGAGGAATGTACACAATGCAATGAATTCCACTCATTTATAACAAATTGCGTAACGTGGATAATGATTAATATCTCTCACATCATTAAAACATCGTTGATGGCTTCGAAAGTTGCAAACGAATCATAGCATTAATTATTAACCGAACCAAGAAACGTGATATCGTTAGCACTGAGATGAGGTTTGCAACCAAATATATTTTCAGATAGTTTCCAAAAGATTTTATTGCATGATTGGTCTTACCACTATTGTAATAAATAGGCTGTAGGTTCATTCCATCGAAATAAGATTTTGAGCTTTTGCAAAGTCATCGATCATTTATGTGTTGATTTTTCAGGGTTAGTTGTCGTTACTGTACATGGTATGAATTGGGGTTGTGAAAACTATGATGATTTCTATCTAAATTTGAGGTCTTTTCGGGCAATCGTCTGATGTTCACAACCTAATAATGTGTATGCATAATATTTTTAAGGTGAGCCGAACACACTTTCCAATCATCCCGAAACTTGACTGATGATTTGAAACTGATGATTGCTATTCAAGTGCCCAGGAGGACTATAAATAAACCTATGTAATGTGTTGCGCAGACCTCCAGGTCTTACACTTCATAACCGGTTTCTAGCTGTTTGCTGTCATCAAATCCATCTCAACCTGAAGACGGAAAACATCCAGAAACATGTTTACAGCCTGAGCGCTGAGAATGTCAGTAACACATTTGATCGAAACTCAGTTGAGATACAAACAATTATGTGCATATCAAATCTATACATTGTGAAATGATATCCTAGGATTTCATGATTCCTGACCTGGTGTTGTTAAACTTTTCAAACGCACAATTACAACATAACGACCGCTGAGAAAGGAAGCTACAAGTCCATGAAAAACTACTCGCAAACATGGGCTCTCTAAAACATTAAATCACAAAATAAATTTGTTATCGATAGTTGCTGTTTCGAAGCCTATAAACGCGAACAAATATTCTGACGTATCTTTGATTTTTGAACAATATAAATTTTGCCTAGGTTATATGTTAAGTATTTGTTTCGAATAAAAAGAAAAACTCTCCTAATGTTTGGGTGTGTTTCATTTGAAATGCCGTTGAGACCTCATAACGTTTATTCCCATGTTAGATGTTATCGGTACCAAGATAATTATCTTTAATTTTGCGATCATAAACATTTTCATGTTAACCATGTTGTGTATCTAATTCAGTTAAAGCTCATTTTATCACGTGTTTTACAAAAGAGCAATAAAAATTTCCGCATTAAGAATTCATTCTATTGACCTTAAACCAATATGATATGGCATTTACGATGGGCTTACTTGCATTCTGTCAAACACTGACCGTTACACTTCTTCGACGACCGAATCGTTCATGTTACCAGTTTCACAGCTACTTTTGTCATGACTCACCTATGTTCACTATTCCCGATCAATTATCGATGTGCTCTTTGAATGTTCCCTAATCACTCATTTTTGAATGCTTTTAGATGAGCGCGCGAAATTATCATTTCGTAGGTGCCTGCGATTGAGGGTTGGGTGAAATTATTATTCCTAAGTGGAGATAGATTATTAAGTTCGTAATCTGTAGGTCATTAATTCCCTTAATTTTTTTAAGTCGATCACACTGTACATCCAAACCATAACATGAAAATCATTGCTAATTTATCGTGCATGACTAATACAATTCTAAGGATCGATGGAACGCATATAAACAATATAGTCAAGCACCCATCTGGAATTTATACAGGACGCTCAACGGAAAGTTTTTCTTCATTGCAACGAAGTTATGCAAATTAGCTGCATCGGTCTTGGTAGTGCTTTGATGAAAGTGAGAGATAGCAGTTGGACAAGCCCGTGTTTCGGAATGTTAGCGCAAGTCAGAGTCATATTAAATGCTGATCGATGTAACAAGTTGCCTGTTTTCCGAAGCACACGAGAGTTGTTTTCGTGAGAATAAACAGAAAAGTCTGGAGTTATTTAAGGATTAAAAATCAATATGCTCAATTTGGCCTATGCTGAGTGCACTAAGTAGATCGACATCTAAAAGAACACGTTCGATTTTCAATCCACTTCGTGTTCCAAACGTAATTAGGTGCAAAGAATCGATTTTCGTTCATATCATAGCAAAATAATTGATAAATTGTAACCTTTTAGTTGACAATTTAGCACAAAACGTTTAAAGCAATTAAAATCATGCATTTGATAATCAAATTATGAAGTTTGGTAACCAAAGGCTCTCGTGTTATCCACGTGATTCGACACGTTCTAATTTCACGAAATGCTGCTCAATGGTGAGGCCATCGGAATGACTAAAATACTTAATATAAAAGCAGATTTCATGTAAATATCAAAACGTTACTTAGAATATCTTGTGACTAACCGTTTAGTCCCAAACATAGTCTCAACCCTTTTTAACTTTTTACAATTATGACAATACATTTAAAGTTAACCTGCGTGAATTCTTTTGTAAGTTCCAAATAAGAAAATACAGCATAAACGAAGAAATTTCGGTTTTTTGTTAGAACTAATTGAAAGATGTTCGTATAAGTTCGTATATTAAACGGTACCGACGATGATAATCTGTTTTGTACTCATCATCGTCGGGTATATCTCGTAGATATATCTCAAAAGCGTCACTGCAGTATCACGCGAAGCAATCGACGTAAAAACCAGAATCCATTCGAAAATGTTAGTTATAAAATGTTTTGAAATTCAACGACTTATATTTTAGCTCACATCCCCAAACTTACTCGCAACATCCGGTTTCTGATTGTTCGATATTACAGGTGGTAAACGCAAGCTTAGGTCCAGTGATCCTCAAAACAGAATTAAAATAGTGAATGATGTTTCCAAAGCAATGTTTTCATGACCGTAGGTTGTCACTTTTAATTGAGTGCTCAAATATATAATCAATTTTTCTTTATATTTTCAATTTAGTTTTACAAAAACTTTTGATTTCCTTATAAACAAAAATTTAAAGTATAACTTTTTTACCCCTTTGCTGTTTTTCGAGAGTTAATCAAAACAATCTTAGCGCCACAATCACACTCGCATTATCTGACTATGCTGACAGAATGGTAGTAATCAATCTTTCGTGTACTTTGTGTTGAGGAGTATATTCCTGTTGGCTTTAAGCTACTGTTAGCAGCATACCCAATGATTTTAAAATTTCAATGGTTTTACTTGAACGCCACTGTTACATAGGGTTCGAACAACGAACCACTGTGTTAAAACACAGAATCACCTAGTGATTCCTGGTCAAGCGCTCAAGGCGGTTATAATTGACCGAGGTAATGTGCTGTTCACATCCCCAGCACTTACTCACCGCAAACGGTGTGTAAAACCTAACGTTGTTTACCACTTTTCCATTGTTTCAAGGCTCAATGAACCTAATATTACTGTCTCCACCTGATGACTGCAAACAGCCAGAAACCCTTTGCGGTCTGTAAGCGCGAGGGTGTGAGCGAAACATTAATTTTTAATTATGGTAGTTTTGCTGTAAACGTTCTTGATCATTTCGACCTCTGTAAATAAACACACCAAAATTTTAGAGTACAGTATTTCATTACATAAATTAGAAATATAACTAGGTAGGTAGGCATTCTAATCATGATTCGGTTGTTCTTTAAAGTACGGTATGGTTTAAAGTGTGGCTGTTCTTTTATTTTAAATATTTCTTATGATAATGTACACTGTACGTGTCTCCAAACATTTCCATGGTGGCAAATGCTAATGCATTTCTTGAGGTGAGTGTGAATCTTATTGGGCGTTGGCATTTAGATAATAAAGAAGATAGCTGTTCATTATGCACGACATCAAAGTTACGCAAATTTATTTGTTTTTAGTAGTTTAACTCGTCCACATACGCCTCAGGAATAACTAAATATTTTACTTCATGGGATGTGAGTGTAAAAATGTGTCATTACATTCCATCTTTTAATGAAAATGAATGCACGAAACAATCAAGGGCCTTCAAATCGGCCGTGCATACAATTAATTTCTCCAAGGGTAAAATGCATCAAATATTTTCGGAACAACTGAGGTCAAATTTGGACGTGCACTTTAGAACGAAGTACGAGATACCGGGACTTGAACTGAAACGTTTGACCCAAAAACTTTTGCTAGTAAACTGGATCGTATGTCAATCAATTAAGACGGACAAGAAAAACCGTTCAGTCGACAAATTGTAACTCGATGTCGGGACATGCTTATCATTTTTTAAATTTGTGGTGAAATTATTGTAACAGCTGAAAATTCCTGTGTACGAATAAAGTCAATTTCTTCTTCTTCTTCAATCACTGAGTTTTGGCTCTGTAATCGGAAAACTCAGTGATTTCGAAATAAAATATTCTTCAGAACCTCAACAACATTAAATGGTATTATGTTTATAGTTTGTCTATAATTCTGAAGACACAATAGCAAGTGTTAACTGCGTAGAATAAACGCTAATCTTAACCTTATATTTTTATTTCGAAATTAAATCTTTCGCTGAAATAATGCATGCGATATATAATTCTCACTCACCCTAATCCAATGTTCACTTCCATATCATCATTAAATTAAATTTGTCGAGTTGAATGAAGTTTTGTATTGGTTATCTCAAACTGTATCTTTCTTATTTGAAGAATATTTTGGAAAGGGTCAGCAATTAAAACTCATGTCATCTGGTTTGACCCACAATATTTATATGCTTTAAGAGAAAAATTGTAGATTCCAAAGAGGGATGTGATGTATGGCAAAACGCGGATTCATTCACTTGGTTTAATCATCGAATACTCTTTAAATAAGTTTGACCCGTTTGAGCATATGAATGAATGTGACTTTTTCAATGATCTGGCAAATTACACTGAAACACAAATGATTGTCAATTTCTCAACTTTTACTGCTGTAAATGAGCCAATATCTCCCAAGTGACATTCAAACGACGCCATAAAATTCATTTTACGCGGCCAATATTTATATCTTTTAGTTCATTAATAATTCCAAAAATCAGACAAAAAATCAATTTTTAAAATCATGATTATATTAAAATTGTTTATGTGTTGCAATGTACATTGCGAAAATTCCGATCGGCCGATTTAGATGTGAGCAGCAATTTGCGGGTAAATATATTCCAAAAATTTTTTCATTGCTGCCTTGTTCTCTGCAGATTGCAACGCCCCGTTGAAATAGTCAACAAATATCGGAAGGCCGCTCTATTAAAATAAATGTACTCACTTAGAAATTAACAAACACATAAAACAACAACAATATGAGATTTCATTTTTCTCTTACCATGAATACTTCCTTGCTTATTTTTCGAGTGCTATGTTCTTTGCCACTCTTTTCAGTGAGTTTTTTCAGCTCTCCCTCTTTGGCGCCGTTTTTGAGCATATCAACAAGCTCTTCAACCAAAGACTTGGCATAATAGTTTATACTTTCCGATTGCATCACATTTTCCTTCGTGAGACCGCTTAATTTGCTGAAGTACTTAATATAATCTGGATGGGCGTTGAATAACCTGAAAATATAACATTTATGTGCATTAATTTCAGTAGAATTGCGGTGGCATATATTCTAAATGAGACTTACTTCGTGTAAACCTCTTTTCCTAGAGCAGTTCGTTTCTCAGGCGTATCGACCTTTGGCGTCAGTTCAGTAAGGAGACCATCAACTTCGTTTTGACTCAAAGGCGCCATTGTGTCAGATTGTAATGGAATGACTACTTTACTCAATCCTTATTTATAACATTCAATTGCTAGAAGACAGACACGAAACTGTGATCTTTTTGGTGTCACTGACTGGTACTTAGCTATCAGTAACCAATAAGCTCGAAGTATTGTGAGTTGTCACGCCTTCGTCAAATTGCTATGGTAACGAGTTTAGCCAATGAGAACTTTGCTACTAACTAGCTGATCTCAAGTTACAAATCATTGTTTCAGCAGTCTGAAGTCGTTGTATTATCCACCGTTAGTAATTAAAATTAATGAGCAGCTCTAATAAAAAAATGCATCCGAGTTATAGAAACATTTACTTCACAACCCCAATGATTTTAATTAGGCATAATTCATTCATCTTGCATTCTAAATCGGAATCGCTATTGGAACTTAAACGCAGTGAGTATACCCATATCACGTACCTCTAATTGAGCGTATGAGATTATCGTATGCTCAGAAATGAAGTTCATTAGATAGCGACATTTATTATCTAGTCACCCTAATATGGGAATTCGTTTTTATAGTGTACGACAGCAATATAACTCATTATCTTTAAAACGGCGAACAAATATTTGTTATTACAAATATGCCTAATTATTGTATTTTTTCAATTATATCATTATAATTTGAGACTTAAGATGGATCAAAAATTCTGATATGAATAATATTAATAAATTGGAGATTTGCACACAATGATTTAGCATTTGAATTGCCATTTAATAATATATCATTGATTTGGACCTGGACTATGAGATAGATTAAGCCTTGGGCTAGGACACTCAGTTCTGCAGTGCAGAAAATTTCGCGAAGCCATTTTGACTTCTTAAAGAAGCAAACTTTTCGGGCCACATTTCGCTCTTAAATCTAATATCTCTTAATTTTGCGTTCTTTGAAAACTCTCTATTTTCACAATTAGCTTGGTGATTATTTGAGTAATTAAGAAATGAACTCAACAACACACTTCTTTGAATATGTAACAGTCTAATTCACATTTATGTTTGCACACATTTTTAAACCGTCTTTGATTCTACAGAAGCTATTTCTAAGAAATTGATATAACATTGGTAACAAAATGATGCACGTTCTTCGGACAGTATTTTTTGTTTCTCAAATCAAGATTTCAAAAGTATTGTTTGCTAATGAAACCTGAGCACTCATGAAAGCAAGTAAAATTTCAATCACCTTCAACTGATCCCATTTTAAATTACTGATACATAACACCTTGTTAATTTAATATTCCCGCTGTGAAATCAACAGAAAAAAGAAGATGACGAATAATTTTATTCATGAAAGATTAAAACATCTGAGATGAAGCAAAATGCGCTACATGATGAATTTTTCAAAGATGACTGGCTATTGCAGGGAAAACGTGTTTCAAGAACTTTTCCATGGCGGCTTTGTTAGCACCATTTGAAAGAGCAGAGTTGAAATAGTTCACAAAAATGGCCTCGCCACTCTGAAAAATTAAAACATTATTTTGCATCACCGTGCATAACACAAATCTTATTTGTATTGCATTAGATCTTACCATAAATTGCTGTTTATTAATTTTGCGAGTAGTGTGGTCTTTTCCAGATTTGTCCAATAGGCGTTTCAATTCCCCATCATTGGCAGCGTGTTTCAACATTTCAACGAGATCATCAACCAACGTTCCGGCATAATATTTAATATTATCCGATTGAAAAACGGCATCTTTATTCATTCCACCGAGCTTACTGAAGTATTGGATGTATTCTGGATGTGCATCGAATAACCTGTGAAAAACATTTTGAAGTGAACGAATATTTATTAGACGGATAGTAAAGTTAAAATAGGCAAATTTGAACATTCTATGGTTTCATAACATACTTGCGATAGACCGCTAAGCCTAATTGAACGCGTTGATCTTTTGATCCAATATGTGGACCAAGTTCTGCCACCAAGCTGTCTACCTCACTTTGGGTCAGTGGAGCCATTGCAAGTGATTGCGTTGAATGTGATGAAAGACGTTTCGAAGCTAGGGTATTTATAATTTCGAAAATGTAGATGGCGCCATAATTCGGTGTGTTACTGACATATAATAAAAGCACTCATTCTTCTCGAAATCCTAGTTTGAAACCCCCTTTGCAGTTATAGTTAACCAATGTTATCAACGCTTTTCGGTCGTAAATCAACTCCAATTATTGAACACATGCCCAAGGTTACGCGGTAAATTCGATTTTTTTTTAAATAATTTTTGTTTGGATTGACCATTATCCGTAAGTTCAGAATAACACTTCAGCTTATTGGGAGGTTCAATATTGAAAAGTCTGACTTGATCAAAAACATTTTTATTATTCCTGAAAATTGGTTTAGCTTTGGTAAATATAACTTGAAATCAGAGACAAAATATTCGTATTTCTTCAACGTTGCGAATTTAAAAAAAACTATTGTTTAGACCCTTGAAATTAATTATGAATATTCCGATCGTGATTCCTTGCATAGGTCTATTGTATAAAATTTAAACAGATATTTTGATGATCGACTCCGAAATTTAACATGAAGCTGTTTCCTCTCGGTATTTAGAGAAAAATGGACTTATTAAAAATAATCCAGCATGTACGCAAAATTCGGCGCAATGAACTAACACTCTCGATTTTAATTAAGTGAAAAGCTGGCTTGTTTGTCTGTGTTGAACAAATGCGCATTTAAAACCTAAAATGTACTACAAACAAAATCTAACGCCTATTCAGATTGTTCGCAAATCTCGAAGAAGCGGAAAGATACTCAATTTCATTAGTCATAATTGAATATTATGGCATGGTGGGACTTTTGACGCCATATGGGTGACCTCACTTCTCAGAGTATAATTTTAACCCTATCTCCTTGTTGAAATTAGTATTCATTTTCAAAAAGCTCATTTACATGCATTTCCATGCAGGCATTTTCCATTACACTCATCAGGTATGAACAGTATCATCAGGATCCGCGTGCGCTTGGAAAAAAGTTGAATAATGGTAAACAAGTTACGCTTGTATGCCATTGTTGGTTACATATCAATACCCAAAAATAAAAATAAAGCTATCCTAATATTTGCGTTTATCTACGTATGAATATCCCGGATTAGGGGTGAAGCAGATGAAAACCTGTTTTCGCAATGTACTGGAAGTTAATAATTACTATGCGGTGAATAAATTATTAACAACTATAATTGACAAATAGGTTCCACAACAAAAATTCGTTTGACAAAATAAACGGAGGATGTCTCTAAAACGTAACTCATTACCAGTTTTGATAAAATATGGTATGCATTTCAAATAATGATTTCGGTTTTCTAGAATCTGTTTGTGTAAAGTAGTGCAGATATTTTAAGAGATTATAAGAAATAAAATTCAGAGTTACGCTCGAAATTGTTTTTTTTTCAAATTCGAATCCTACGCTTTGCTAATTTGAAAACATTTACTACAGCGTGCATGCATTTCTTCATCGAATTTCTGTAATAGTAATTTACTAGCATTGATATACATTCCAATCCTAAAGTTTTGGCCAAATTTAAAATGGATCATTTATCCAAGTTTTGCATGGCCACTACCAACACAATTGTTAGAGGTTGTTGACATCAACGAATTGAATAAAATCTTCAATGTGTCTGTATATTTCATCATTTTGAAACTTCTGATGAACAGAAATTGCGACATAGGAAAACTTGCCACGGAAGTGTTCAAAGGGACTCCGCTAGTTGCTGCGATTCGTTTTGATAATGCACCGTCAACACGTACCTGGGTAGTGCGTTTGTTAGTAGGTCACTTAGCCAATTCAACAACGTTCCGGAGATATCAAGCCTTTTCTTGCTGATGAATTAGTAGTCTGTGGTTAAAAAGATCAAATGCTTTCTAGATGGTAAGGCACCGGTCATAAATGGTTTGTCATTTATATAGCTGGTGTACAATCCTCAAGTATTAAGAGTAAATTCGATAAACAGGAATAATTCCGTCTAAATTCATGCTGTTTTCTTGAAAATAAATGATTATTAGTAAAGTATTTTGTTAGGTCGTCAAAAAATAAGCGCCTAAGTAGTTTGGAAATCACAGGTAGCGCATTGCTCGAAGCCATAATTTCGATCCACCTTACTGTAAAACCGAATGACAACGTGATCACTTAATTCCAGCGGACTTTCGAAGGCAACCTTAACAATGACGTGTTCATCGCTTCTCAAAACACGATCTAGGGTTGGATCAACAACACTTCCGCGTTTTCGGGTATTACGAAAATTGTGGTTATACATAGAAATATCGTCGAACTGATCACTGAATACTCGTTTAAGGGAGTGATCTGGATGAATGACTTTGCACTACAGATTCGGTAAATCGAATATGGAATCAGCCTCGCATATTTCATCGAGTGGGAACAAATTGTATGTCTCCTGCAGAGACAGCTACTCGGAGTGAGCACCAGAATGTAACAGAATGTCTGGATTCGTAATCTGACCACACAAAGAACTTGGCCTCAGTACAATATCACGTTCCGTCCTTGCGCTTCACGGTTATTGTGAATAAGTGACATGCCGGGAAATTCTAATTCACTATTTGTAAGGTAAGGCTACAGCCAATTTACTGCTACAACTATTATGTCTGGCGAAAACTTCATATGAGTTTCATCCGCGAACCATTCAGCTAGACCATCAACAACTGCATCGGAAACGGTTGAAGAATTAGCGACGTTTATTTATCTGTATTCTCCCAAGAGAAATTGCAATTTTCATCCCAATTCAAAACATTTCAACCACGGTTTCCTAGAGTGTTGACGGTGAATAATCAAAACCAATCGCAGCAACTACCGGAGTTTCCCAAGCTTCAGTCCTCCCAACCAGTCATGGAATACAGTGTGCAGTCATAGTCTCCATGGCTCAAGAAGGATGTTGAACGTATGCAGTGAATTTATCACGACTCAACAAAACTAGTTCTAAGCATCCGAAACAAGCGTTATTAAGAAAGGATAGCTCAACTGAATCTGTTGGAATTTCCTTATGGATGAATCAGAGGAGATCTTATCCTACTTTAAAAAATATTCCATACCCTAACACACACCTTACAGGATTAATTCACGCGGAGGAATACGAGAAATTATCGGACACATGAAAATGTGCTAGTGGTACCACATTCCCACATGAACTGTAGAAGGTATTTTTATCCTCTCCGTGTCTGTTTAACTTGGAACAGTTTACCTTCTACCGTTGCTCATTCTTCTAACTCGCATTACTTTACAACGAAATTAGACGTTTTTATATTGAATTATTCGTTTCACGACTACTTATATGCTGCAAAATTTAACTGATTATCTTGTGTTTTATACACGAAGATTTCATTTAATTTCTAGATCCGTATGGTTATTGTCAGTCTTGTTGTTTTTGACCATTCGAAAACCTCGAGTTAACTTGATTTACCTTGAACCTTAAAAAACTGCACGCAGTTTACTGATATTGTTACCCAGACATTGTTTTTTTATAGAGGCATGTTATACCAGTTTTCCTCAAAAAGCATGAAAATTTTTACATTTTTCATTGGGAGTGCAGAATACCTGTTAATCCAACTCCTCTCAAGTTGGCATTTGAGGACTTTTTGCTAGAAAAGATGTCTGACCCCTTCGAGGTTATACTGTTGCAATAAATTGATCTGTATACTCAGTTGCATCTTATCTGGATCGTCCGAGGCTGAGTGACATAGTAATGTTTGTGTTGGACGTTGTGTCGCATCCAACTATCGCATGAGAAGCTTCGATGCGCTTAGTCTAATTTCTCTTGGTATCAGTGTACGACCGTTTCCCCAAAGCGTGTCGACTGCGTCCAACTTATCTCCACAAAAGAAGGTTAGTTTAAGAGGATTAGAACCACGCCTTTTAATAGGAGGAGTTGTGTATGCGGAACCAGTCAGCTCCATCTACATCTGTTAAACCAATTATACCACCTAGGACATTTCATTGTAGCTGAAGGAGCTAGCGATCGAGAGATAAGACTTGATAAATTTTGAATTTCATTTTAATGTTGGGAAAAGGTAAATTACTAAATTAATTGGAAGGAAAATTCTATGGTTTGCAGAATTAAAGTACCAACATAATGAAAATATTTTTTTAGTTTGTCAACGGTCGAGCCTTGAGGACGAGCTTTCAATATCGAGCAGTTTGTATATTGATTCTTTGAATATAATATAATTTTATGTTTTATATAGAATTTTATTTTGATAACGGAAAGCAACTTCACCTTTTCACTTGAACGCATGTTCTGTACAAAATAAATTTTTATGGAATTCCAGTTTTATAAAAAGAATTCCCTACATTGAACTTGTAAAAATAACTTGGACTCATTTTTATTTGCTAAAAGGCAAATATAAACTTTAGCACTGTTCTGAGATTTTTGCACTATATTTTAATTTCAGAGTTTATTTTGTCACGTTCGTTATAATCGAAAAGTTAATGAAATACTAATCGGTCATCGCTGCATTAAAGATGGGATATGGAACGTAACGTCATTAAAATTCGAGGATGGTGCGTGTTCTATATAATTTCGCTTATTTAATTTCATACCCTTCGTGGTTGGAATTAATGTGGTGCTATGAAGATGGAATGCACTTAATTATTCGGTAATATCGCCTCTACGGCCCCAAAGATGGAATCTATTTATCATAGATTCACATGAACTAAATTTGCAACTGTCGGTGCTTGCGTCTCATATTTCTGCCCTCTGAAATTTTCCGAATCTACTCTACACCCTCCTCGTAGTATCTGGATTAATTACGCCTTTTTGTATTACCATTCCCAGAGACAACACGCAATTCTGTAGAAATTTATTTTTTAGAGTTTGAACCAAATTACACCCACGCGGGCAAATGCAAGTGAATAATCAAATATATGATTGACTTTGCCGCCATTCGACAGATCTCGTCTTACCACTTCACTTGAAACCTTGGACTGGAAAATCGGAGCCTATCTGAAAGAGGTACGTTGAGATTTGTTATCCACGTTTCCTGAAGGCGAGATTATCCACTCACCCGTGTCCGACGCAACGTTTCACCCGCTTTTGCTGGGAGTTCCCGTCATTTTAGCCCAGGCGCACACCCATTTTACCACATGGATCGATCGATTATCTACCCACCCCGAAACCATGACCTTGTAATTGGAGTTTAGCTATGGCGGTCACGCTAACCAAAGTGTATCGGAACGCGATAAGTAACAAAGCCTGACAATTAGGTGTTTTATTTGCAATGATAAATTTTGAAGTTTTAAAGTTACCCTGCTGATTTTCTTAAAATTATCAATAAAGCCCAAATGTCGGGAGATCACTATATATGCCATTTATGTAGAACAAAACCTAAAATAAATACAAAGATTACGCAAGCTCACAGACTGAGACTAATATTTTGAGTTCGCAGGATTGTATGGAAAGAATTAAAGGTTTCGCTGAATGATTTATTGATTAGCAAACTGAAACCTCGACTTGATTGTAAAGTTCGTGTTTCGTCGCCTGTTCTACGGAGGCAGCAAAGTGAAAAAAGGCGATGGTCACCATAGAGGAATGCAACCTAGAAATTCGGAACAACTGAGATGTTTCCACGATCAACGTGCTTTGAACGGGTCTGATCAAACCTCGAAAATATCCGCGATTAAAAAAAGCCTCACAACAATCCACTTATACCAAAACGGATATTATTTTCGAGAAATTAAATAAAAATTCCATCGTTGGTAAGACACACTGCTTGTTAACGAAGAAAACGTTCGAAGATGACATAATCCGTGTGATTTACCGTCCACCAACCCTCGGAAATGTGTAACACGAACATATCCTTCAAACTATGCACTATTATCTAGTGATGCCTTACCGGAACCATCATCCAGCAGCCTTTCAAAGAGCTTTCATATTTTGTAATCACGTGAAAGACATTATAATATGAAGAGGGACATATGTGACTTCAGTGCTTGATCTAATCGTGATATCTTAAAAACATTTCGTAGAAAACACATTATGATATCCCGTATGGATTGAGCGACAATTTGGTCTCGAATTTTACTACTTGAATGGTGTGGCAAACATTTCGGATTTAACATCCACTGTCGCACTCGGAAATGGATTAAAATACGGAATATAACTTGGAACAATCATTGTTACTATTCATCAGAAACCACGTGACAAATATTTTGAACACTATGACTTAATTTCATTAAACTCCTTGAAAAGAGAAAGTACCAAGCTGGCGTACTGTCTAAAATGGATGGAAATTCAAACCTCCTCAACCAGATAGTGTACAAACAGTTTTTAATAGAACCTAGACCCACGCTGAAATGATCGCCTGGATCCTAAAGTGACGACTCATTAGGCACAAAAACTGTTACCAAAGAAGAGGTGTTGGGAACTGTACAATCTTTGAATCCTAAAAAAATCCACTGGTGCTATTGAAATCTCTCCAAATATTTTTGTGCATAATACCTCTGTGGACTGACTGAGTTATACTGCGAATCACTGACTCGAAGTCTCATAGTCAATAATGGAGTTTATTGGATGATAAGACAGTGTAGTTAAGGCTCAATAAGCCGGAAGATTGCGAACAGCTCAAAATGGAACTTGACAGCTTCCGCGACTGTTCCTTAAAATATTGTCATACATATTTAATATACAAATGTGCTATATTAAACTTTGGAAAGTTTTTAGAGCTTCAATATTCTCTGGATGCGCAGGCTCTCTTGGGGAGCATGGAATAAATGGACATTTGACTTTAGGTGGTGTACAAACATTGCTTTTTGAACAAGCAAATTACGGTCTTGTTACCCTATTGTCATCCGTTTCCAACGTGCTCAAAAGTATTGCGGCGAAATAACTGAACACATGACTGAAATAAAAAGGGTTATTTTCGGGAGTTCAACACAGCTGTTTAAGTGCATTTTTCTGCATTACTAATCTTCTCATAATCTTCGAGGATTGGAAATCGAATTTGGGGGAAATAACATATATGCTATTTGGATATGTCGAAAGCTTTTGACAAATTAGACCAGAGTTTCCCAATGCACAAGCTGAAAATTAGTTGCATCACTGCTAGTATATTAGCCTGGTTAGAGATAGAGAGATAGACTTGAGATAGGTTTGTTCAAATTTTTGTGATCGGTGATTTGTCGTAGTAGGTTGCTATGACAAGTGGAAGGTCTCAGTGACCGCAAACAGTCTGACCTAATGTGCAGTCGCATTTTTTTGTTGCTCTGACACTTCTGCTCATATCTTTGCCGAATCTTCTCTCATTCCAAGAATTCTGTGCTATTTCGATCATATCTATCGGAATCTATTTGTTTTGCTCTTGTCAATGGATTAGCAGCAAAGTTATCATATCGGCGTAAATTTTACAGTTTGCTCACGCGCGCAAATATTTTTAATGGCTAATTATTCTACGGTTTTCGCTATCATTGCAAAGATCGCGTCGAGCTACGCATTTTGATACTCGTTTCTGTGTTTTAGCTTGTGTAGTTAACAAGTTATATTGGATTATTTGATACATGACTAAATCACGTGTTCCAAAACAGCCACCTCGACCCGTCGAACAAAAACCCGTCACACAGCCGAACAACCCAATCAGGCTACTAACATGTTTGACCGCATCACGAGAACAAACATACGGACTAAAAAATCGATCGATCAAACTGTGACAGCGACATCGAACCAACTTGACCTCATTGCCAAGGGCCTGAATCCGGCGAACGCAACAATGGTCACGGCCGACCCAGCTGATAGGACGAATCTCGGCACGCAGAATTGTCCCGAAGTCACGTGCAAAGCATGCGAACAACCGGTGAGTCCCATGGTGCGTAAAGTAATAACGTGTTTTCTGTGTATGGGTAAAATCCATGGTAAATGCGACCGTACTTTAGCCCCTGACTCGATAGCATTATTAAATAATGAAATGGTTCCAGGTGCATGCTATGTCTGTGTTCGTTGCAGAGCTACATCTTTGCACAAAGCAGATACTTTTGAAGCAAAATTAGAAAATAGAATGGCCGGTTTGGAGTTGGGCCTTCGACGTGTGGAAGAAATGTTGGTAAATCATGTGAGTACGCAAGTGATCACTGATGTAAACCATCATATCAACACATCGATTTCGGAACCACCATTGAAGGAATCTAAGACTAATGCTATTCGTGTGCCAAAAAATCAAAAAATCTGGGTTATTCCCGTTTTGGAATCAGCTAAAACGACCACAGAAATAGGAAATTCTTACAGAGATATGCTGTTACGGTCGACCTCAGCTGTACACTCCAAAACTGCTGTACCCGACTCACAAAGTCAAGCCACAAATGTTTTCACTTCTAAAACGCCTGGCATTCCGATACGAAAAAAGAACACCCCATACACGCTGAACGTGAATGTACGAATGTCAGCGATTCCCAAGAAAGCCTGTTTGATAGCAAACAGAAACATGATGTCGAGAAATGGTCTGAACTTTGTCACCTAGGGAAAATTGAACACGTAAACGCAGAAAAAGTGACTCGTCTAACCCGCCATTCAACTTCACCTCATATTGGTCAACCCCGCTTGCTCAAAGGAACACTAAAATGCGAGGCTGATATCGATAACCTGTTGCTGAATGCATACCTACTCAAGTCAGATTCCGACTTAAACTGCCGCATATATCCCGATGTACCATGGTGGGAAAGGAAGGGCAGCTTGAACGACAGGGAACAAACGTTATCGCGAAATATAGTTCTACAGGTATTTTTATTCCGTACGTGTGTGCTGTGCTTGGAATTCCCTACCTTCTGATTTGGTAAGCTCAAACAGCTTATCTATATTCAAATCAAAACTTGACGATTATAT
This sequence comes from Atriophallophorus winterbourni, assembly GCA_013407085.1. NCBI lineage: Eukaryota > Metazoa > Platyhelminthes > Trematoda > Plagiorchiida > Microphallidae > Atriophallophorus > Atriophallophorus winterbourni. The sequence goes on along the minus strand of JACCGJ010018281.1, from coordinate 85,876 downwards.
GAGAGATAATCCGAATTTTTCCCCAAACTATTAATAAGCCATCATTGTCCCATTGATTTTGATTTTTATTTATACTTATATATATACATTTGTACCTATATTTCCACCCTGTGGTTATTGTAAAGTTAATTGCTTTTTCAACCATAAATCTTGAATCTTGAATCTACTTGGTGTACCAGAAAATACTTCTAGAGCACCGAATCAGGAAACCGTAGAGCACGACGTCAAACAATGGCGCTACATTGCGTGTTCTCTCGATATTTTTAATGCCGTTGTTGTGAACACTTTTCGAGTTCCTTTTTCGCCAAAATATAAGGGGGATAGACCGAAACCTCTGAAGATTACGTTCTTGACCAGCGCTATGGCTGAAATAGTAAGGTCGCAATGGACAAAAGGGAAACGAACACTACCCAAGGATGTTAGGCTTAGCCCATCCAAGCCCAGTCAAACACTCAGCAATAGAGGAGAATATACGTAGCTCAGGATGGGGATGTTGTTCAGATGGTGTTCGCCGAGCTTGTGTAGTTGTTGGTGGACGTTTCGTCATCAGGCTAGATGACATCATCATCGAAAGAAGTTCTGCTGATGATGTCATCTAGCCTGATGACGAAACGTCCACCAACAACTACACAAGCTCGGCGAACACCATCTGAACAACACCAGTCAAACACTCTCCCGTTTGGAGATAGCGGATAGGAGCGTTTCCATCCCAATGGAGGAAATCAATGCATCAAAAAACGTCGTAGGTCCGGCTCAAATCGATTCGGACTGAGCAATTCACACCGAAAACTAATTGTTGATTCAAGCCGTCGGTGACCAATAAGACGCACACATGTTTTACCATCCAAAGAAGCCGGACCAATAACTTCGGTTTACACCCCGTCATTACTCGGTGATGTAATTTACCCATCATCTTTGACACGTACTCAAATTACCTGCTCAAATGAACCGTCTTTGTTGTCAACATCGACTGTCAAATTTTTGTATACAAATGCCCAATGCTTGAAAAACAAACTACACGAATTGACTGAACTAACTACCACACACTCGCCAGACGTGATTGCTGTAACTGAGAAATGGTTTCATCCAACTTTAATAGACAATGAAGTTGCCATTGAAGGTATGTCTCTACTTCGTCGCGATCGGCTGACTCGAGGAGGTGGTGTTGCGCTTTACCACATTCGGAGACTGCTCTGCCAAGAGATCACTGATGACGATTTACAACTGCAAGACACATTATGGTGTTCGCTGACTGTAACAGCAGTGGAAAACGGCATAGTGGGTGTGATTTACCGTTCGCCCTCAGCCAACGAAGCCTACAATTCAGCATTACTTGCAAATATACCCTTAGCGGCTACCAGATACCGCGGCAGACTTCTACTGATCGGAGACTTTAATCTGCCGAACTTTAAGGGAAATTCAGTTCGTCCAGAAAATTACTTAAATGCTTTATTTCAACAGCTGCTAGAAGAAATTCCACTCTACAACCATATTTTCAACAATACCCGATTTCGTAGTACTGATACGCCGTCTATCTTGGACCTAATACTGACAAATTAAGAGCACGTGATTGAAAGTCTCACTTATGAAGCTCCAATAGGACTTAGTGACCACTTAGTTATTACGTTTGACTATATTTGCCAGGCAATCCGAACAAGTGACATCAACAAGGATTAGAAAAATTGACTTTCCACAACTTAAATCTACTCTTATGAACGCCACAGACCCTGGTCTTAAGTCCGACAACGTGCACGATCAGTGGTAGTGGATGACAACCGAACTTAAATTTGCCGTTGAAATGCACTCTCTTCTTGTTCCAAAGGTGCAAAAAATGGATATACATTTAAGCTGAGAAGCCGAACACGAAAATGGTTGACCTTGCAAAATGCTGCATAGCGAGCTCATCGACATAATACCACTGGTGAAAGTTGGGAGACATTCCGTTTGCTGAGAAATGAGGTAAACAAACTTGTTGTTGATGAAAAACTGAATTATCAAAATCATTTACTCAACAAAATGGAATCCAACCCCATAATTCTTTACCAGATTATAAATAACCGGTCAAGGTTGAAACCATGAGTTGCTGCTCTAAAGACACGTGATGGAACAACGACCACAGCATCGCAATCTGCCGAAGTTCTAGCCCATTTTTTCTCCACTGTCTTCAGCCCACGAAACACCGTTACCTTTCCTTTAACTCCCGTCATCTCACCCGAAAATGTTTCACAACAACTAACTATTACCCCGGAGAGTATCCTCCGCACATTGCTAAATCTCAACACGAGAAAATCTCCCGGAGCTGACGAAATTACCCCGTTTATTCTTAAAAACTGCACTTATATATGTACAAACGTGACCGAGTCGCAGGAAACGCTGTTTGAAGCTAAGCAAAAACATGACTTAGCTGAGTGGTTTAAAGTCTGCAGTCAGATGAGATTGGCTGCGGTTACACCCTCATCAATAGTTCGATTAAATCGCCACCTGAATTCTCCTCATACGGATGATCCTCGCCTTTTAAGAATAACGCTGCAATCTGCGGAGGACGTGGAAAACGTACTCTTAAATGCTTACATTCTTGGAGGTGTTCCAGAGACTAAATGTCGTATCCATGCAGACCTACCATGGTGGGAGCGAAAGTCGTCGCAGAAATCTCGTGAAGAACGTAATCCAAGAAGTATTGTAATTCTTGGTGTTCCAGAAGATGCTGCTGACGTACCTTCTCAAGAAACGTCTGAGCACGACCACAAACAGTGGAAATATCTAGCCGAAACAATTGGTATTAAAAATACCGTACTTGTGGATGCTTTTAGGATACCGCGATCTGCCAACTATAAAGGGCAAGGTCCTAGCCCTTTAAAGCTAACCTTCTTCACAACCGAAATGACTGATACTATCAAAAGTGAATGGAAAGCTAATAGAAAAAACCTACCCCCAAACGTAAAGTTAAGCTTGCCCAGGATCAAAACCGAAATTCAGCAAACAGGATAGTACTGATCAACCTACGCCAAGTGTCACAGTTCAATTGGAACCTCATGCGCCACTTCAAAAAAACGTGAGCATTCCGACTCTGACAGAGTCGGACCCCCAATAACCTCTCGTGATATGAACACTACAAACTTTATTGATTGTTTATATACAAACACACAAAGTCTCTCTAGCAAACTGCTAAACCAAACAGCTTACACCCCGTCATTACTCATAAAAAACACAATTAAGTGCATCTATACGAACGCAAACAGCCTGATCAATAAGCTGCACGAACTCTCCGAGATTTGTGATGAAACGAACCCAGACATAGTTGCCATAACAGAAACGTGGTTCACTACCTCGTTTTCTGATCTAGAACTCTCTTTACCAAGCATGACTTTATTTCGACGTGACCGTTTGAGTGATGGCGGAGGAGCAGCACTCTACTGCAAACAATCATTTATTTGCAGAGTTATGAATGACCAAAATCTGGATATACCCGACACGCTTTGGTGTTCTATAACTCTTACTTCTGGTGACCAGTGCGTTATTGGAGTGATTTACCGTTCTCCAACCGCGAACCTCGACCTGAACAATAAACTGATTACTGCTTTGCAATATGTAACAACGCGATATAACACTCAAATTTTGATAATGGGAGACTTCAACCTTCCTCAGCTATATAACCGTGATGATCATCCACCAGAGACATTTGAACACGAACTTCGAGCAGTCTTGGATTACACACCCCTCTATAACCACGTTAAAGGATTTACTCGTATGAGGGGAGCTGACAGGCCGTCTACCTTGGACTTGATACTTACATCTGATCCTACCGCTGTAGAAACTATCATCTATAAACCGCCGATCGGACGGAGCGACCACGTTGTCCTAGAATTCTACTACGTTTGTAGTGCTAGGCGCAAATTTGACGGAATGAAATGCTTCAGAAAGGTAAACTACCGTACCCTTTGTGCAGAGCTTCAAAGCATTAGTCTCATACAGTTGGATTATTCCGATTCAGACAGTCATTGGCGCTCTCTCCTACAACACCTGAAACTTATATTAGAGAAACATTCAAACCTCGTCCCGAAGAAAAATCCTCGACGTAACAAATTTAAGCTACGTAGCAGGACCAAAAAGTGGATGAAACAAAGGGCAGTAGCGTGGGAGTTTCACAAGGCTACCAACACAGCTGATTCTTGGGCAAAATTTACACGATTGAGAAACAAAGTTATCAGCTTAATTCGAGATGATAAACATGAGTTCCAATCGCATTTGATTACTCAGATGCACCAGAATCCGAAGCTCTTGTATAGACTTGTAAACGATAGAACAAATATTAAACCAGGAGTCTTTGCCCTGAAAACTTCGTCCGGCTTCACAGAATCCGTTGAACAAACCGCTGATTTGTTAGCAGACTTTTATGCTGGAGTATTTGCACCGAAATCCGCAGAGCACGAACAGGAACCAAGCATTCGATATGATCGTCCCACTCTGAGTGAAATAATAATTACTCCGATGGTGGTTGCGCAGCACTTAAGAAAGTTAAACGCAAAGAAATCTCCGGGACCAGACGAAATTTCACCGAAGCTCCTCAAAAGCTGTCATGCGCAGCTCTCGGGACCTTTATCTCGTCTGTTTAGCGAATTGCTTCAAGTCGGAATGGTACCAATTGATTGGAAGCTGGGAATAATTACACCAATTTACAAAAGTGGATGCCGTTCTGAAGTAAAAAATTACAGGCCTGTGACATTGCTGTCTTCGGTTTCGAAGGTTTTTGAGCGCATAATCACTGCAGAAGTAGTGCGCCACCTGGAATCGAACGGACTCTTGACAATTGCCCAGCACGGATTTCGCAGAAACCGCTCTTGTCTAACTAATTTGCTGACATGTTTGGACGACTGGACTAGTGTAGTGGACGCCGGAGGCAGTATTCATGCATGCTACTTAGACATTTCTAAAGCTTTTGACAGAGTTGATCACAACTTACTGCTGAACAAGCTAAAGAAACACGGTATTGCTGGAGGACTGTATGACTTGCTGCGAGACTATCTCAGCAAAAGACATATACGGGTTCGAGTTGACGGTATACTATCGAAGGAAATCGACGTCACTAGCGGTGTTCCACAGGGATCCGTGCTCGGACCGATACTGTTTCTGATCTATATGAATGACCTGCCAACACCACGCGGCAGTAAGATGGTTCTGTTCGCAGATGACATAAAAATATGGAAAAAAATCAGCACTGCCGAGGATTGCAGTGTGCTTCAAAGTGACTTGGATGCTGTGCAAATGTGGTTATCTGAAAATAACCTACCGCTAAACATGCAGAAGTCTCAAATCATGCACATTGGTCGTGTGCTAAGCTTTTCTCATTCATACAAGCTTGGCAACAATATCCTGGAGTACACCAAACAAGAAAAAGACCTGGGTGTCTGGATTTGCGGTAGCCTGAAAAATGGTCTACAATGCGAAGCCGTTTACAAACGCGCGTCTCGGATGCTCGGTGTGTTAAGGCGGATATTCGGACGTTTTTCCCAGAGATGTTTTTCTCTGATGATGAACACGTACATACACCCGCTTACTGATTACGCTTCACAAGCCTGGACTCCATGGCTTCAAAAAGACATTTCACTATTGGATCGCATACACCACAGAGCCTCAAAGTTGGTCATTGGGCTCGAAAACCTACCATTCGCTGACCGGCTAAGTAAACTGAAGCTGACGACGTTTGCACAAAGGAGACTGCGAGCCGACCTCCTCCTCACATTCAAAATCCTTAACAGTGTTTCCCACCCTTTGGATATACTATTTCACCGACGAACATCCAGCAACAACCGCGGTCACAACTGCAAGTTGGAAATACCCCACTCCAATCAGAACTGTCGCAGGTATTTTTATTCTGTGCGTATTTGTTTCGCTTGGAATTCCCTGCCAGCCGATTTGGTAAGCTCAAACACTTTTTCTATATTTAAATTAAAACTAGACGATTTCCTGAGAGCCAATCCAAATTATGCCCCGAACTATTTATAATCTATCGTTACCAGAATTATTTTGATTTTGACATTTTTCTATACACATAAACACTTGTACCTATAGTTCAACTGCATGGTTATTGTAAAGTAATTGCTTTTTCAACCATAAAATCTTGAATCTTGAATCTTATTCTTTGTGTACGCCTCTCACATACTTGTTTAACCTCTATTCAACCCAAAGTTTCGTTCCATGTGATTGGAAGAATGTCATCATTACCCCCTTCCACAAAAGAGGAAACCGATCCGAAGTATCCAACTATCGATCAGTAACACTACTACCGGTGATCTCTGAAGTGATGGAGCACCTCGTAACAAACAGCGTCACAAAACATCTGGAAGACAATTGCTTGCTCGCAGTCAAACAACACGGCTTTAGAAAAAGACACTCTTGCCTTTCAAACCTTCTGCTTGCCCTCGATGACTGGACACAAGCTGTAGACAAAGGTCTCACAGTACACGCTTGTTATCTTGATATGTCAAAAGCATTCGATCGTGTCAACCACAGTCTGTTATTACAAAAGATGGAGCTATGTGGAATCAAGGGTTCATTACTAGCCTCGTTTGAGAATTATCTCCGCGACCGTGTCATACGAGTAAGGGTTGATGGTGCTTTGTCACAACCTATTGCAGCAACGAGTGGGTTCCCGCAGGGATCAGTGCTTGGAATACTTCTTTTCCTGATGTATGTCAACGACTTACCTAAACTTGTTCGCTGCAAAACCTTGTTATTTGCGGATGACATCAAGCTGTGGACACAAGTACGTACAACTGTCCAGCTTCAGCTGGACCTCGATGCCTTACAAGACTGGTCAGTTAGAAATGAACTACCTTTCAATGTCAAAAATGCAAGGTATTGACTGTTGGAAGACATTTTGAGTACTCCTACACCCTTGGTTCCCATATTCTTGAAAGCACTTACAAGGAGAAGGACTTGGGTGTGTGGGTGAGCAGCACTTTGAAACCATCACATAACGTCACAGCTGTCCATGAAAAGACGTCACGAGTACTGCTACTGCTAAAACGCGTGTTCGGGAGTTTCACTAAGCAAACCGTTCATCGAATACTTAATACGTACTTGAGGCCAACCAAGGGGTATGCGGTTCAGGCTTGGTCACCCTGGCTACAGAAGGACATCAGCTTCTTGCAAAGAATATATCATCGGACCTCCAAGCTCGTACGCGTTTTGAAGCTCAAACAATACGAAGATCGTATTGGAAGTCTCAATCTATTCGACTTTCGCTACTGCTATCTTAGAGGTGATTTGATACGTATGTTCAATATACTGCATACCCCCAACCATCCCCAAAATCGACTATTCACGCGACTACCGCCCAGAACCAGCCGGAGTTACGACTATACAGTACATATTCCCGACTCGAGACTAAACTGTCGAAGGTACTTTTATTCTGTACGTGTATGCTTTACCTGGAACTACCTACCTTGTAATGTTGCACATTCATGCAACTTGGATATAATCAAATCGAATTTGGACAATTTCATGTTGACCAATCCAAACTTTGAACCTACATATTTTACACCATAAAAGCTTTGAACTTTGAAACCGGTTTCTGTCCAATGGATTTTTACTTTATTCCTGAACTGCTCAGTAAGCAAACAAATCCCGTTTTTCTACCCATGTTATTCGTAATTCCCATATTATTCTGTGGTTTTTGTCAAGCTATATGCTTTTTAGACCATTAAAATTGAATTGAGTTGACCAAGCGGCTCTCATAAAGTTTCATATTATACTGTTTGCAGATTATAAGAAACTGTTGTCTAGGACCAATAAATCAGAAGTTTGTGAACTGCGCCAAAAGAATCTTGTCAACATCTACGCTCGTTCGTCCCAAAATTGCCGATTCTTCGAATTTCAAAAGAGTTACATGTAGAACCTCGGTATATATGTAGAGTTTCCCTATTCTCTCAGTGACCATAGTCTCAGGTGGAGCCAGGAAATAATGAACGTTTGACTCCAGGTATGCCGCACACTGTAATGGCGTTTATAGAAAACATTTCAGACATTGTCACTTCCGAAGATAATTTTCAGGAAGTTCTCAAAAGCCGACAATTTCCTCATAATATAGAGTTACTTGAAAACCACTATCGAATATACAGTTTAAGCCATGACTTGAGAACTGTTGCGGTTTTGAAAAGAATATACTATGGCGCCACAAAACGTATTACTGGATACAATCGGAAACCAGAAAATGAGCGAAACACAAATCTAAGATTTTTCGATTATCCATGTCATCGTCTCCGATGGTTTGAATAACGCAAACCACAATTTTCAACACTTATTTAATCTCGCAAAAGACAAGTGCTCGTATATGGAGTCTTATTGTCCCTCACACACGACTCAATTGCTAAAGAACGTTTTGGCCATGGGTGGTTGTTTTACGTAGTACAATCTACCGGATTATTTTGTGAACTTCCCGAAAGAGAAATCGTGAAGTCTTTTTGTCCGTTAACCAGGCATCTAAGAAAACTATAAATACTGACCCTATAGATCTATATACATCAATGCATTGTACAAATGAAATTGATTATATTGCTCTTTGTAATTTGAACTGATTTTCGAACCTTTCAGCAAGAAAACAAATCCCGGTTTTGCTTTATACATTTTTAATAAATCTTCTAATATCTTGTGGTTTCTTGAGAGCCTTATGATTTTTAAACCATTAGATTTCAATTCAATTCATTATTGAAGTTTCTAACTTCAATTAGACCTTCAGTCACTCGATTATGTCTCACGAAAAAGAAATTGTTTGTTGGGAAATCATGTTTATTAAGCAGTTTTTTAAATAGAGGATGCATGTTAGTTGCTGTTCATCAGAACAATCATATGTGACTTGCGGTGGCAGGGTAAATGTATTTCAAGAATTTCTCCATTGCTACTTTATTCTCGTTTTTCGTCAAATTCGATTTGAAAAAATCGATAAAAATGGCTTCACCAGTCTGAAAATTTTGAAAAATATGCAGTTACATCACATTATACTGAAGAATATCCGTGAAACCATCATTATGTATTAGACTTACCATAAATTGATCCTTGCTAATCTTACGACCAGTATGATCTTTTCCATTTTTTTCGACCAATTTCTTAAGTTCTGCTTCATTCGCTCCATGTTTCACCATTTCGACAAGCAAATCAACCAATGTCCCGGCATAATGCTTGATACCCTCCGATGTAAAGACGGTGTCCTTGTTAAGTCCTTGTAATTTACCAAAATATTGTATGTATTCCGGATGAGCTGTGAACAATCTGAAAACAGAGAAAGACGCGCGGTATTTGAGTGAATACCAAAAAATGATGCGTGCGTTTTCTTACAATAATGTTTGATGGCACCTACTTTTTATACACAGCCATCCCGAGCTCGATACGCTTTTCTTTAGTAGCAACATGTGGGCCCAATTCGGCCAACAAGCTATCCACCTCGGCTTGTGTTAATGGAGCCATTTGTGCTGGATCAACTCGAATTCTATACTGACCATTGCTCGCATTCCACTCGTATTTATTCACTCTAAAATGTCACATGGCCGACAGCATTCTGCGTATTTGCACCATTCGAAGTTGTAAATGTCGCGTGTGCGACCAACCTGGGAAAAAAGCTACCTGTCAACTTGTTTACGAAATGTGTGGTGCGCTCGTGTTCTATAGATAAGAAGTTATCGTTTCAGAACACAACACAAACAACACCTTGGAGGCCCTAAACGCATTGTATGAGAAACCGTCCGCGTTTGAAAAACATTCATGTAAGCACATTTTTTATAAAAATAAAACCAACCAATAATTAATTAAGTGTTATCAAAACAATCTAATTTAATAAGTATTGAAGCAAATGTCCACATGATGATTATAAAGAATTTATTCACATATACCTAATTTATCAATTTTCCAACATAATGATTACGCTGTCTTCATAGATCTTCTGGTGATTAGATCAGCCAACGTCTTATAAGCTGACGGGAATTAAATATGTTGTAATGATGTTTGGGACCGATGGAGTAGTCACATTCATGAAAACAAAATTTGAAAAAAATCGGTTTGAGCAGATTTTGGAAAACATTTCAGCACTGATACAGAAGCTTTATTAGACGAAGGTTATTAGTCACAAAAGGGAGCGTCATTAATTACCACTTCAACCACCACCTTTAATTGGTCGTGTCGCTAAACAGCTTATTGAAAGTCTAAGGGGGTTCAGTTGCCAAAGCCAAAAACAAGATCCATCAAACTATTTACTCGGCACAGCGTGAAATAGGTCAAGGTCAATTGGCACTTCAGTTCATAGGTGCAATTTAAGGTGTGACAATTGTGCACAAATTTAAATAGATTGTAGAAATATATAAAAATAAAAATAAAAAAATGGGCAATACTTTGCATTAATTAATATTTGTTCACCGCAGCGCCGAGTAACATATTGTGTCCCAGCCTTAATGATTTCAACTGCTACCGTGTGATAATATTCAACATAAGGCATAATGCTAAGCCGTAGTATATCTAATTTGTCAAACTCCTCTTTTCAGCCAGTGTCCAACACATGTTCAGCTAATGCAGAGTATTAGATTTGTTTCTAAACGCCCTTTCATCCTGTGGATGTTTCTTAATGCGTTTCTTGGGCTCTCTAATTCTCGTAGGAAGTTCCCTGTCAGTCTGTAAGATGTACACACCGAAAAATTCTGTACACTTGATTTTATAAATACAATTCGTATATTATGAAAAGCCGAACGAAGAGTTCAAATTTCCTTATGTGTTACCCGAATTAAGGCCGCTGTCAAAATTCTGTTAATCGCTTCCGGTAAAACTTTTACAAAGGGTATACATGCCAAAGCCTCCCAATTTTTATCGGTTTTAAGTGTTGGCTATTTCACCCGGTTTAATTAACGTTTTTAATTCTTTTAGGATAAACGTGTTCTACGAGTTGTTGGCTGGTTTCTCGATGAGCATGTTTTCGTTATAAAGCATCACTACCTAAGTGCCTGATTTCATTAAAAAAGGACAAGTCTATGAATCGGAATACCTGTTCGGGATACGACGAGATGTACCTCAGGAGGGCATCAGTGTCTACAGGTTTTGGATTTTGCCGTTGAAATTTCGAGCTAAGCAGTCTAGAAATGGAAGAATCTCTGCGCTGGATTACAATAACTAAAGCGATGGTCTAAGTGATTCAAGTGATTATAAAATGCCTATAATCCGTCACTTTTCATGATGACAATTTTCACACTTAGTGCATTGTTTCGCAGTATTCCATATATTCAAATACTGGCGATATAAGCGACCCCATTGTCAAAACTTCTATTGTCTAATCAAGCACACGCCCACCTAGATGTGGCTCATGTTTAAGCAAATTGATACATCGTTATTAATTATTGTTTCACTTTAATTAAATTCGAACCCTCAATCGGGATCAAATTAATCAGCGAACTCGATATTTTGACTAATCAAAAATCTTGATATTGAATATGTTTTTTCAGGCATCAAATCATTTCAGTAAATGTGCATCAGCAATAAAACATTTACTACAATTCATTAAAATTTAGGATAATTTATTACGTTGTAGTTGTACGTTCTCACGTCAAGCCATCTCGCACAATGTGATCTTTATTTACGTTAACGCCTAACGAAACATGATTAATTACTTGTTTACACTTTGGTACTTAGTTTCACAATTACCGTAAACAAAAAAGGTTATTGTATTCGAATCGGATTATTTGCTACGTGCATTCATAAATTCTTGCAGTGATGTTAACTTTGGTCCTCGAATGAAAATCACAAAATAAATAATTGTTTTGCATGCATGAAATATTTTTAACATGATCTTCACAAGGAGGAAATTAAAATAGAAAATTCTTTTTGAGGTAAAATAACCCATATCAATTTATTGCTATTTATTTATTGATTATTTATATTATATTATTTATTTTATTTTTATTTATCGAACATTGTGAATACAGATTCAGACTCATACAAATGTGCTTATCTAGCTTGACTTGCATTGCTGATAACCATGGTCAGGAGATTATGCTCCTTAATGTCGTTTGATCAGAATGATTTATTCCATTGAAAAAATTCGATGGCATCAAATAAAAAATCATGCATTTAAAATAGAAATATAAATGAACGAAAAAGCTAATTTTCGTGCATTTCCGTCGCAAACACAACCCACGACCGGTTTCGTGCTTTTTACACTCTACAGATATGGACAGTAGGATCAGGATTCACATGCGCTTGAAACAGTGGAAGAATGGTAAACAATTTGCGATTGTATGCCAGAAATGTTTTGAGAGCATATCTTTGCAGTTCATAGGTCTACCCAGACAGATGACATTTACACAAAGATTTATACGATGGTTGGAGGAATTCCCGATTCAACCGTACATTTTCCGAACGATATTCTATTTATTTAGTTTAATAATGTTAAATAATGGTAAATAATAGGATTTCAGCTTTACAGTTAGGTATCTAGCGTATGTTATACAAGAAGTCTGGCAAGACTCTTTCTGCGTAATTATGGGTCAAGTGCATAAGATAAATAAAATATCAACAATTATTGCTGTTCACGTCACCCGCACTCACACACCATGACCGGTTTCTTGCTGAGTGCTGACATACCAAAGTCCCACCTAATATTCGCGCCTTACCCTATAACTCATTAACATATAGTAAGCCTTGTCGGCACCAATTCACGTTGGCAAATATATGATCAATCTGTTGAGTCGCCTAATGCGACATTTCATTTCAAAATTTCGGAGATCCTATAAAATTACCTTGTTGTGTCAAGTACTGTGGGCTAAGCTCGAATGAATGTATGCCATCCGAATTGCTGGGTGCCATAATGCGGAGATTTCTGCACCGTCTAATTTGTTTACACTCTATCTTACAGCTTCAATGATTTTAGGTGCCTCTGCTTGCAGGCCTTCCGTGCAAGGCGCGGTGATACACCCCTGTACATCTACAGCCAAAACCGTATGAAGTTTCCAACCTATATTTAGCTAACACCGTGTCTTTGGTTATGGTCTGATATGCCCACCCATCATGTAAAAGTTACTTAATCCGTTTCTAATGCTATTCAATCCATTCCCATGATATAACTACGATAGCCAGCTAATTTACACAAAGGAGCCATTTTAAAATTTGATTGTATGAACACAACTATTATATTTGTATAAATGTAAATTATCCCAGGTATGCAACGATTTAACAAAAAAATTTCTTCTTTACCCGTATTAACGCCGCAAATATGACTAGATGCTTCGCCTCGTTTATGAAATTACCACACATTATACATACTATTGGCAGTCAATTTTCACTTTATTCGATGCTTCAATAAGCGAACAATTAGACAAATTTATATTTGGTTAAATCATGAAATTTGATATTTTTTCTAATAATCAAACTTTTCCTTTTATAATAAACAGCACTCGATTGTTGGAATAATTTTCAGCAGCGTATAGCTTTTAAGGTAATTGCCTTTTAATCACGATTAATTCGGATTTTATCTGAGCAAGCTTGTCAGCTTAAAACGCGTTATTTCGAACCAAGCTACGTCTAAAGTTTTGCACTTTTGTCGTGCAGCTTTCAAGGTTTTCGTGACTGTCGTTCTCTGTGAGGTCTGTCCGTGTGGTAGTTTGTGTGTGGTTACACTAGCCCAGTGAGGCAACTGCTAATGGAAAAGCGTTATCTATTAGTGGCGTTCGGTGAAGTGAGTTGATCGTATGGACAAGGATGCCACAAGAGTGTATGCAATATAAAGGGATAAAATTCTTCTGGGTTTTTCGCAGGGTAATGAATGTAAACAAGCACCTTTTTGAATATATTTGGAATCAACAATATTCGTAATTCATAGTAAAATTTAGCAGCCTGGTGCACATTAGCAACTTTACTATATAGAAGAATAGTGGGCGTAGATCGCAGCACAAAAATAGTGTTAACAGTAGTTGTTAGTAATGTGTGGCTCACATCCAACGCACTTATAGTAGTTGATAGTGTTCATTCAAGTTAAACAATCTGAAAGAACCAGAACCTTAGATTTTATGTTGCGAAAATACATTTCTCCACGTGATTGGTTTCGTCACATTCAACTGTAATGTGAATAACTTCAGAGCGGCTCTTTCAAAGGTAGAACAACTTATTTGCCTAAATGATTGAGTGATAAACTAACAAATTAAAAATGGTTAAATGAATTATTTTATCGTGCACAACACGCGAACTTAATTAAAACGCAACACATAGCATATAGCATGATCAAATTCACATTTGAATATCACCAAAAGCCGTATCAGATATAATTACAAACTGTTAATATAAATGGAGATTAACAAAATTCTTATTAATGTGAAGAATAAAAATCCCAATTAATGTGAAGACTTTGTCTTAATTCATTTGCATCGCGAACGACGTGACGATTACTGCTATAATCTCCACAATCTATAAATACGTCAATAGAATCTCGTTAAGTTGAACGTGTAAGGTATCTAGAGGCAATCATTTTCGACATCCTGAGAGGGATTTCACTTTTATAATATAAACTTACTGGGCATATTCTTCCTTTTTCGATTGAGACAATGCTGGTCTTTTTACAACCGTTAGAACTACTTTCAAACAAAAGTAGATTATTTTATTATTTTCGTATTCAATTTCGTCGGTTATTATTGCAGCATACAAAATGCAAGAATTACCAAACGATTATCGTATAGCATAAAATCCATACGTCCATATATTTCGTTTGCACACACTCCACAAAACAACCCATATGTCCTTGTCCACATATGTTCGAACAGTCTGTCGTGTCAGTTTATTGCAGCAGGGGCTTGAAAATTCAAAATATATTTTCCATTTACTTACTGCCACAAATATTGCGGATAATGATCACACTGTCCCCACTTGATGATTGAAAACACCTCATAACTGGTCGTTGAATGGCGTGACCGAATTGCATGCAAACATGGACTTAGATTTTGAGCCCACAGGTTTTCCATATCGACATATATGTGTATTCCGAACTAATTCGGGATAGAAAAAACTGAAAGACCCTTTCAGGAGCTTAAATAAAATTGCTTAATCAGCACATTGATATGTTTATTTGAACTCCCGAACTCACCTACTGTGAACTCATCCAGGCTAATTGAGGTGTAACAAATCGGTACAAGACTTAAAAGATTCTGACGCGGTTCAGTCCATTCACTCGAAAAGCCTCAACTATGCGAATGTTTTTCGGTGTTTGATCGGCAACTAATTTGCAAAAACCCGGAACTAGCTTCTGGAGTGATGAAACTGAATTGATTTTTCACACCCGACACATAAGATAGAATAACTCGAAGCAACCGACCATGGCGAATCTGTGATTGGATGTTCTACAAACTACCCGCAATTTGAAACTTTTTATCTTGCCGGTACAGCAAAGCCCAGAGATTTTCGGCCAAGTTTACTGAAGAAGATATTCAAAAAACTAAGTATCTGTGGAGTTAATTAAAATGACAGAAACTGAAAACAATCATTACATAAAAGGTTCTGAAAACACTATCTCGCATATACCGATTTAAGATAAAGAGACTGACTAACGAATGAAGGTGGAGTGATTGTCTTCTCACATGAAAGTATAGACTGTGCGATAAGTTTTGTTAGTGAAGTTTTTGCTCCTTGATTTTCCTGATTTCAGATTCCAGATATTAATATATATATATATATATATATATATATATATATATATATTCACATTAAAATAAAGTGGAAAATATTTCAAAATAAATTATTTAATTTTTATACAATTCTTTCATTTTTTATCAAGGATAAAACGGTTTAATAAGCAATGAAATTGGGTTTCCAGTTGGTGAATTTTTAATTTATTTTTAAGCTTATTATAAACACCAAATCCATTTCATTAATGCGAACTCGTGTCGAGTCTGAATTGGCAGCAAATATTTTAAGCAAATTGATTTTGTCATACTGAGGCTAAAATTGGATTCGCACA
The DNA here is from genome assembly GCA_013407085.1 of Atriophallophorus winterbourni. Classification (NCBI taxonomy): domain Eukaryota; kingdom Metazoa; phylum Platyhelminthes; class Trematoda; order Plagiorchiida; family Microphallidae; genus Atriophallophorus; species Atriophallophorus winterbourni. The sequence continues at coordinate 69,903 of JACCGJ010018281.1, read as the reverse complement.
TACGTTCTTGCGCTACGAAAAACAACTGTCCACACTAATTAGGTTAACCATATTCGAGCAATAATCAGTGAAATATTCTTTTTATAAGAGTGAGACATTATTGAAATGGATTGAAACCGGTAATATATGGCATATACGTTGTGCAGCAATGTGGATCATCTATACTGAGATTTCAACAAAACCCACTCCCGGTTTAGTGCTCATTGCACTCATCAGGTTGGGAGAGTACGATCTGGATCCGCATGCTTTCGAACAATTGGAAAATGGTAAACGTCTTCAATATCGAGACGTTTAAGTGTAGAGTTTCAAACATAGCTTTCGGATAGAATCAGAAGCGACATTGTGGAATATGTGATAAAACAAATAATTGGGATCAAGTGTGTGTATGCGCAAATGACAAAATTATTACTTAATTATTTGTTTGCTAATGATTATCAGGAATTCAGAATTTATTTTCAAAACAATGTAATGAGAAAATCATCGTACTTTGATTTCACCCTCAGTTAAAGTTTGCTAACCATATTCATATTTAAACAACAGAAAGAGTCTCAAATCAAATAGAAACAATGGGTAAAATGTAATTGAGGCATGCCATTTGAAGCACCGTAATAAAAGGATCATGCAGATATGGAATCACAGTTTGATTACAGTTCAAGGATGTAAGGATTTAAGATAGTTAATTTGCTGCTGCTCACATTGATTACTTTACAAACCATGACAGTTTTACATCTACCTGCGCTTATCATATTCAAACAACAAGATTTGTAATTTGCGAGAACTGAAACGGAACCCAAGGTTTTGGTACGTAATCTTTGGCATTACGGTAATAATGCCCGTTTTTTACTTTTCAAAGCATTATATAAAGGCATTCGTTTATTATTAAAAATAATCATTTTCGTAGTAAAAAATAATGATGTATAATAATGGAGCTTGGAAGTTTATGTCAGATCATTCGAGGTCAAATCGCATATTCTAAACAAATTCCTATTACGATGAGCACACAGACATCGAGTGCACACGAACAAGCTTTGACCGCGTCAGACCCGCGTTTCACGTCCAACTCCTGAAGTGAACCGAAACTTTCTAACGTTAATCTTGTACAGCCAAGAAACCCTTACCAAAAGAGAACGCGTTTACTAGTCACTTGAACATGGATAAAACGCGTCTGACCTATATAAGCAAATATCGTCACGACAACATTTTCCTCAAGCTGCCCATCGCGTTTGCCAGTTTGATCTAATTTATCGATCGGTTATGTGACAACCGTGTCACATCAAGCTCACACCAAGTCCAGCTCGTTTGTTCAACCTTGACGAGTTACGTATCTTTTAATAGCGCCTGACGTTTTAGATCTGAATCTATTTCCAAAATTTGCTGGCATTCGATCCGCCCACATACAAATTGACCGGATTCGATTTATTGCGGTTTTATGACTTTTATCTTCGGTCTTTTCGACGATTGGAGCTCTAATGTTGGGAAAGAGGTTCGTCCAGTACATCATTTCGCAAAGATGAATGCTTCGGTCACAATAAATAAATTTGAAATTAATTTTGTTCTTTTTCTTTTTGTATGGGAAATGTTTAACCGATTCTAGGATTTATGTTTAAAAAATTTAATGCTTCAAAACAACACAGGATGACGGTATGAATTAAAATGTAAAAAATATAATGGTATAAAAGGAATAGAAAATATCAGATGTAAGGCTGACGAATGATATTCTTTTGCATATGTAAGTCCAATATCGAATAAACACCGCCAGGCAAGGAGTGTCCACCATATTTTGAGGTAGGGAATTCCAAAGAAATATAGCACGTACGGCGAAGAATAGCGCCGACAATCAATACGGGAACTTAGAACGTAAAGGGCTAAGGTATGACCGCCTGTCACTTACTCATCACACACATCAAACAAGTGATTTAGTGGAAGTCTTACGGTAGACATAAATGTATATGTCAGAATATTCTCGCGGCGTATCCTACTTTGGGTTAAGTCACATAGACCCAGACGTCGCAATCTTTCGATGAACCTAACATTGCGAAAACACATAACTAACTTTGTTGCTCTGTGATAGATTGTATCAAATATAGCCATTTCTTTACGCAGACAAGGAGCTCAGGCCTCTACCGCATAATCCATCGTAGAGCGAAGGTAGACGTTCATTATCCTTGGTAAAGTTGTCAGCGAGAATGTTTAAAATATTCATCGAAAGATATCTAACAATCTATTGGCCTGCCGATATATATTCTGTAGAGCACCGTGCTATTCAGCTTCCCATTAACCCATACTCCAAGATTATTTTCAAACGAGCGCCATGTCAAGTTTTCAGTTCGCAATCGATATATCCAAGGAACGTTCTTGCCAAGGTAGTGCATCTTACTGTTCCGTATGTTAAATGTCATATCATTCATGGCATCCCAATTTGAAACGTTGTCCAAATCCATTTGCAGGTTCTCATAATCATCTGCTGAACTAATTTGCGTCCAAATTTTCATAGGACATAGGACAGGACCAATTTGGATGATAGAAGAGGGATGGTAAATCGTTTATGTATATTAGAAAGAGGAGCGGGACTAACTTAGTGGTATTCAACATTTGAGATAGCACTCCGATTAATTTGACTCTGGCGTGGCGATCTGACAGGTAGTCGCACAAAAAAGGAAGCAGTGGTTCATATATTCCTAAACGTATCAGTTTTTGAAGGAGCAAATTGTGATTGACTCTGTCAAAAGCCGTAGAAATGTTTAAGTAACAGACGTGAATGCAAGAACTGCTAGGCAACTCTTTTGTCCAGTCGTCTGACGCTATGAGAAAATTCGTCACAAAAAAGCGATGAGATCGAAATCCATGCTGCGCTGGCGAAAAAAATCATGCAATCCAAAGTGTGCAACCATTCTTTCTTAGAACATAATTTCCATGAACTTACCAACAACAGGTAAATGTGTGACGGGACGATAATTTGCAGTGTCAGATCGACAGCCGCTTTTGAAGATAGGTGTAATCACGCCGGACTTCCAATCTTTCAGTACCACTCCATAAAGCATCGAATGGTTAAACATGTTGAAAATCAGTTAACAAAGCTGACGATGGCAGAACCTCAGCACATCCGGTGTGATGCCATCCGCATCTGAGGATTTTCTTACAATTATTTTGAGAAATTGACTTGCGACAATCTTTGGATATATCAAAATTTCGCCCAATGTGTCAAATGAATACTCACAACGTTCCACTAAAATCTTTGACACGAACACTGTAGAGTAATAAATCGCGAAAGCATTTGTGGTTTCCAACGCCATCTCAGTGAGTTTTTCACTATTCTGGACTTCAAAAATACATGGTTTGACTTTTGCTTTTGCTTCCATGATTTTGTGTAGTAAATTATGGTTGCGTTTCATTTTTGAGAGCAGCATCAATTGGTGCGATTCCTTACCCTCTCGAACAAGTGAAGTCACTTTGTTTCGTAACATGCGGAAATGTTGCCAAGAAGTAGAATTATTGTTGATAATCTTCATTTATGTAAGCCATGAAGGAACGAAATTTTTTATACCCACATTACAATAAAAATGATGACATTTTTTATATTTACGGATAATATCCTTTATGCCATTCTAAACAGGTATTCACGAATTTCATTATTTGTATAAACAAACAATAAAATTCGTTATATTTATATTAATGAATTTCAGCGATCATAAATACAATTGAAGGAACTTTTCATTGCATGCTTCGTATATCGACTGTTTAAATACTTACAATACGTTTTTCGTGTGTATGTAATTTATGTCCATCGATTATCCATCAATTATTTTTTGGACATTGAAGAATAAAATTTCGATTTCAGTGTACGATGTATAATAGATTCAATGACCAATAAAGCAAGTAAAACTGGAATATTAGACGCTGAAATATTCTTTTCAAGCAGGAGTTGGGAGTTACCGTATTTTTCAAGAGCAAACAATGAATAATTATTTCCTTGCTACCCAAATCCAGTAATCTCCTGTTGATACATTGCGTTTTTATATCGAAAAGTTTCGTGAGAATGGGTTCATTATCATACCTCATAGACATAATTAAATCGGTATCAAGTTCAGAGTAATTCGCTGCCCTACAGACGCGATAAGATAAATTCCTCGAAAGATTGCACAGAGTGTTCGTACAAAGCTTGCTAAGCTACAGACGATAATGAACGTATACGGTTTAAGGAAGTGTTTTGACATGGAATCTAAGACGCAATCAATCAAGTGTTGAATGCAAGTAGAGCGTTCAAATTAGAACGAATCGGAGTGCGCATCACAAATTCTCAAACAAAACAAAATGCATTCGATTATATATAAATGATTAAAATTTACAATGCAATAACTCATTTAATTGCAGATACGGATTTAATTCATTATATCGGGAAACCTAATGAGATCCGCACACGAAACATTGTTTACATTTAATCGACTGGAAATAACTGACAACAATGAAAATATCTAAAATAAGTGGTACATTAACCCTTCTAGTTTTAAAGCTAGTAATGCGTAAAAGCTATGCAGGTACAAGAAATTCTTGAGTTGAGGATTAAAACAATCACCATGTTTAAAATAACAACTTTATGTAAACAAAATAAATCGTTTTAATTCTCCGAGGTCATCGATTTGTCGCATTTTGCATACACTTTCAACAAACAAGCGTAAAACGTGACAGACTTTGCCTTAAGACTTACCGACTTTCGGCAAACCGTAGACATGCAGGCTGATGCGCTCTGCTTTCTTTTCGGGGTCATCCGGTCAGGGTTGCGAGCAGCACTGTTCAGTGGTGTATGCACAAACAGTGGTTCGGTCGGGCGATCGATGATGAATATCGTGAGCGCGACAAAAAACGTGTTCACTAATAAGAGCGAAATAAGAATTAAATCCGGCGATACGCTTCGGTAGTTGATCGCACTATGTTAAAAATATAACCAGTCGATGGCCAAGAATAAGATCTTTCCGATGACGTTAATCCCTTTGAGGACTTGAACAGTAGTAAAAGCATTGTACGCGTAGAGCCAATATTGGAAAACTCAAGCAATCCGAATGCCGCTACGAGAATGGGATATCGAGAAAGCAGACTTCGACGAGATTCCAACAAGGTATATTATATCCACGCACGTGTAAGCAGTATATTCTGATAATCAGGAGCTCAAAATAATGCGACCACACGTCACTTAACTGCTTATTAAAAGGCTGCATTGGAGGTTGCGTTCTAATGTTCCCATTCATGGTAAAAGTTCAGACTAACTCATGCTAGCTATCTGTATTTTGGTTTGAATCTCCCTTGGGCGAAATTCGACAAATGAATCAGTTGTCAGGATATTCACGCCTATTTATTCTCTCAACGACGGCTGACTGAATATTTTTATCACTTTTCATCGGATTTTAATAGAGAACAGGTTACACGTCACAATCGTAGTTTTCTCTCGTACGGGTTCTCAAAAGGGCATGCAAAAACAAGTAACGCTTTTATGCCACTGTTGGATAATGCTGGTACTACCAACCTGTTCAATCAAGTGTGTCCAAACCCATGTAAAGATGCATGCAAATGAGCATTTAAGATATGCACATGTTTAACGATTTTGCTCATATTCAAGTCAAAGTCTTTGTGCAGTTTCGGTTGGATAGCAACCGAGGTGAATACCGATCATTGGAGCAAGTAGACAGCAAGAATGGCATGGATAACGATGACCAAGAGAGCAGGACATTGGTTGAACAGATCCTGAGCTTTCTTCAGTAATAGCTTAGTTTCTCTCGAACAAAGTGGAAATAAATTTAAAAAGATGCCAAATACCTAGTATTTTCCATTGGCTCAATTGTTGTATGACAATTAAGGAAACCGCAGGTTATTGCAAGAGTGGAAAAATGACAGTAAACCAAGCAGGTTCAATTTCCAAAGAGCTTTGTTAGATTGCGACGAGTTGCAATATCTCAAAGAGTTTGCTTGAAAGATTGCATATATGTATAAATTATCAAGATAGAAAGAAGATTCATGAATTTTATTCGAAGTGGGAACATGACTATCGTGAGAATCTAGGTTCGAATAGTAGCAAATTTGTGTAAAGATGAACATTCAAATAAATTTAAGAATACCGGTGACATTATAGAGAACTAACCAATAAACGAAAAATTAAAATTAACAAAGTTAGACCTTGAAACCACTGTTTATTAAGGTTCTTACAACCAAACGTTGGGTTCAAACAAAGAAATACTATGAAATCACATGGCAAGGGTCTAGGCGAGATGAATGACAATGTACAGTGTTGCTCACCTTCCTAGAAATTACACACCACAACCCGTTTCTGGTAGTCTACCGTCATCAAGTTGAGACAGTGATTTTCGTTTCAGCTAGATTTTTAACGGTGGAACAATGGTTAACAACGTTAAACTTAGAATCAGCTTTTTAATAGGGTTCGTACAACTAACCACTATGTTCAAACATATAATCAAAAATTGATTTTTGTCTGAGCGTTTGATGTGCAAATGGCCAAACTACAACGTTGCTAACATCACCCGCACTTACACCACCACAACCGGTTTCTATGTGTTTGCTGTTATCATTTGGAGACAGTTTAGGTTTAGCCTCGTAACAGTGGAGAAGTTGTAAACGAGGTTCTGTTTGAATGATAATGTTAAATAGGATTCCTACAAAGAACCGCAATGTTCAAGCACAGAATCACAAAATGATTCCTCATCGATCGCTCGAAGCCGTGATGGTTGACCTAATAGCAGTGTTGCTCACATTCCTCGCATTTGCACTACATTAAGTTTGGGCTTATCGTGCCTCACTGAAACTCAACTTAATATCTCCACACGATAACGTCAAAGGGCCAGAAACCGGCTGAGGTGCGTATATGCTGGGTTTGTTAGCAACACTGAACTTAGCATTATTTTCTCCATTTTTGCGAACTTGAGTTAAAATTACGTTTCACTGTCAAATTTGCAAACATGTCTGTTAATCCAATATATTTGTGACAAATCGCAAATCCATAGTCATGAAAAAGGTTTTGCAATGAATCGGTTACATCGGTTACCCTGAAGCTACATCAGACTAAGTGTCAGCACAAAAAAGTGATCACGTTTATATGCGCCTCGAGTTCTTGGCCAGGAATCGCTTTGTGATTCTGTATTTGAACATCATGGTTCTTTGTAAGAACCCTATATAACGGTGGCATACAAGTTACACTTTGTTTGGATCACGTTTAAATTTCATTTTGCTGGCCAACCGATTATGTGCAAAATTTATTTTCTCAACAATTTATTCTGTTACGTAAATACGTTGATAACATACGCAATCAAGTGTGGCTCTTAGTATTAGGCCCAAAATAATCACGTAGTTACAAAAATATATGTATATACAAAGAAGTAAATTATAAAATAAGAAATTATTCTACAGATTTTCGCTGTGGAATGCATTATATATGTTGGCATCATTCGGTCGATGTTGACAATGGATGTACATCACAATCACATATTATATTTTCATGCTGCACGGCTTTCCCAATGACTAAACTGTCCGAAACAAGTTCTCCCCCAGCAATCGCAGCAATAATCTTCACTAGATGGATCGGCGTCAGTTGCAGGCCGGCGGCACGATCTGCGTTTAGCAGCTATGAGCTTTTTCTGCTCCTTCCCAGCTTGCTGACGACACTTTACACAATGCCTCCAATGTGAGCGGTCAAGAACAAGTTCGTTTTAACTCGTTTGGTCAATGCCACGAGCATTCATATCTCTTTTACAAACGTCTTTATACCGCATGTGCGGTCTGCTCAATGGTCAAGTTCCTGATTACATCTCACCATAGAGTAGATCTTTCGGAATACAACCATTTTCCATTCTGTAAACGTGGACAAGCTACCGCAGGCGGCGCTGTCGTAGTAGGGTGAACATGCTCTTTAGACCAACGTTCGAAAGCGCTTCGGCATTAGTCACTCTTTCAATCCACGAAATGTTCCAGATACAATTTCATTCAATTCAATTTTAATGGTCTAAAACCATATAGCTTTACAAAAACCACAGAATAATATGGGAACTACGAATAATATAACAATAAAAAACGGGATTTCGTTGTTTACTTAGCATTTCAAAAGTCAGGTAAAAATCCAAAGGGCAGAAATTGTTTTCGATTGGTGGGATGACAAATGTAGATGCATGGTGTTAAGATGTATAATCATAACGAGGGGATTTTCTGGGATTCTACGATAGTAGAGTTCGCAGCACCAATTCTTTGGTAATGCTTTTCGTGTTCAATGGCACAGGATTCGTTATTTCTGCATCCAATTGTATACCCACGCTTTCACTTACACAAAATACTGCAGCATAATAATTTTTTAGAACATCCACGGTGTCAGCTGCATTTGTGGTCATTCCAAAGGGCGTCCGTAAGGCTGCAACTCTGGTTTCACTGAACACTACTTGTTCACAATCTGGTAAAAAAGCTTTTGGATTCCGTTTCATGTTAGACATTATGTCGGCTTGATACTGTATTTTGTCTTCAGAATTAAGTATAATAACCTGGTTCCTAGGTGTTAGAAAGGTCTCCCATGAGGTATTGTTGGTTAACCGGCGATGGTTTTTCCAAGCAATATTTCGAATTTTAATCAATTTCCGAGTGCGACTTCGTATTTCAAATCCGAATGCATTTCCACTATGTTAGGTACGAATGCTGAGTTAGAGTTGATTTCCCGGTTAAGCTTGATCAAAATGCGCAGACTAAGTTACTAAACTCAGAAACTCAGAAACTCAGAAAATTTTATGGTGGAAAAAGCATTAAGCTTAACAATAACCATAGGATGACAAGGTATATGGAATATATAAAAATATATAAAAAAAAATGTCTCAAAAATTAATAGGGTCAGTCACATACCGCATGGTTCGTCATAAACTCATCGAGTTTGGAAGCGAAAACCTCAACAGATACTGATCGTGTGATTTCTTCAGGCTAATAGTTCCAAGTGAAACAAATTCTTACCGAGAAAAAATTACGACGAATATCCAATCGAGAATGCGGAATGCTTAAAGCCTTTGAATGTGTTCGTGTTCGAGTAAGGCCATTGGGATTTAGCAAGTGTTTAAGGGGATGGTTTTCAGTATGCAGGATTTTGAATGTCAACAGGAGGTCACTACGTATCCGTCGTTGGGTAAAATCATGTAGGTTCAGTTTTAACATTCGCTCTGTGAAAGGCAAATTTCTGTAAGGGGGACCAACTTTGTAGCACGATGATAAATCCTGTCGAGTAGTTCGATGTCCTTCCTCAGCCATGGTGCCCAGGCTTGGATGGAATATTCCATAACAGGACGTATATACGTGTTAATTACCCGGGGTAGGGTTTCGGGCGTAAAAATCCGGAATATTCTTTTGAGAAGACTCAAGATACGGCAAGCTTTATTGTACACCATCTGGCAATGATGTCCAGGCTTAAGGTTAAACGAAACCCATATACCGAGATCTTTTTCTGCGGTGGTCCAGACGAGATCTTGCGTGCCAAGCTGATACGTGTGGTGTAGAGATTTTCCAAGCTGCAGCATTTTACATTTCGCAGGGTTAAATGGTAACTCATTTGACTGGGACCAACGAAATAAGGTGCACAGATCCCGTTGTAATGCCATACAGTCATTAACAGACCTTACACGTTTCCATATTTTAATATCATTGGCAAATAGGATCAAGTTGCATCCAATATCCTCTACTATATCGTTCATATACACCAAGAATAGAAGAGGTCCAAGCACCGAGCCTTGCGGAACTCCACTCATGTAGTAGTCTATTTTTCTAGATAAAAGGCTGCCAACGCGAACTTGGACGTGTCTATCTGTAAGATAGTCCCTTATCCAATTTAGAAGTATTCCCGTTATTCCATAAGAATCGAGCTTTTTGATTAAGATGTCATGGTTGACTCTATCGAACTCATGAGTGTGTGCATCCCGGAGACTGATATTTAAGGATTCAAATTGTATTTTCCTTATGACTATCGTCTGTTCACTCAATCGTTCCACACTACATACATAATCAAACAAAAGCACCACATTATCACTCTTTCCCATTGGTGCGAGGTATTTTATATAGTCTACCGCGGTTGACTCAGGCGTTAAGACAAGGTCAAGGGTTGAAGGTCGGTCAAGACCCCGCCTGCGAGTTGGCTGGTTAACGTGATTGTGCAGTGAAGCAGTTTCTATAAACTCTTTGAAATTATGTTCAATCGAATGCAGGGAGTGCTCACCTCGGTGCTTGGACCTCTTCTATTCTTGGTGTATATGAACGATATAGTAGAGGATATTGGATGCAAATTGATCCTATTCGCCGATGATATTAAAATATGGAAACGTGTCAGGTCTGTTAATGACTGTATGGCATTACAACGGGATCTAAGCATCTTATCTCGTTGGTCCCAGTTAAATGAGTTACCATTTAACCGTGCGAAATGTGAAATGCTGCAGCTTGGAAAATCTCTGCACCACACGTATCAGCTTGGAACGCAAGATCTCGTCTGGACCACAGCAGAAAAAGATCTTGGTATCTGGGTTTCGTTTAACCTTAAGCCTGGACATCGTTGCCGGATGGTGTACAATAAAGCTTGCCGTATCTTGAGTCTTCTCAAAACAATATTCCGGATTTATACGCCCGAAAACCTACCCCGGGTAATTAACACGTATATACGTCCTGTTATGGAATATTCCATCCAAGACTGTGCACCATGGCTGAGGAGGGATATCGAACTATTCGACAGGATTTATCATCGTGCTACAAAGTTGGTCTCCTTGTACAGAAATTTGCATTTCACAGAGCGAATGTTAAAACTGAACCTACACGATTTTACCCAACGGCGGTGACCTTATGTTGACATTCAAAATCCTGCATTCTGTAAACCATCCCGTTAAACACTTGCTAAATCCCAATGGCCTTACTCGAACACGAACACATTCAAAGGCTTTAAGCATTCCGCATTCTCGATTGGATATACGTCGTAATTTTTCTCGGTAAGAATTTGTTTCATTTGGAACTATTTGCCTGAAGAAATCACACGATCAGAATCTGTTGAGGTTTTCGCTTCCAAAGTCGATAAGTTTACGACGAACCATGCGGTATGCGTGTGTCCCTATTGATTTTTGAGATATTATATATATTTTCCACACACCTTGTCATCCTATGGTTATTGTTGAGCTTATTGCTTTTTCTACCATAACATGTTCCGAGTTCTGAGTTCTGAGTTCTTGAAAACAGATGCGGGAGATTAAAATCGCCAATGATCAGCAATTGCGTAGTCTGGCATCCTGTGATGTGTTGCAAGGATTCGATTAGTTTATCATTGAGAGAGCTTTCGGATGATGGCGAGCAGTAAATAATGCCGATGAGGCTGAGGTCAGGATGATCGATGACGTTACACTGCGCTATACGTTCGTGATTATAGACTGCGACTCCCCCACCAGATCCTCGATCGCGATCGCGACGGAGTAGCGACATTTTCGGAATAAAAAGCTCAGCATCAGTCATGCAGGGCTGGAACTAAGTCTATGTAACTGCAACCAAATCGGGTGAAAGTCTATCACAAAGCTCACATAGTTCAGCTAATTTGTTAGTTAAACACTGAGCATTTGTATATATGCACTTGATCGTATTTATCTTACACAATGTCGGATCGCGTACTGTAGATATTGGTCCGACTCGCGATGAGCCGGGCCCTTTTCGTTTTTTGGGGTAACATTTTGACTGTCAGTGGTTGCGATGGTTCTCTGGGTTTCAGTGAGGGAACACACTTGGACACGCTTAGTCTCACGTCTGGTGGAAGTTTTGATCGGTAAGATTTCCAGTCGGTATTCATAGCGATAGCCAGTCAGTAGGAAATTCAGTCGTTAGGAAAGTGATTTTCAGAGGACTGGGTAGTTAGAAGATCTAAGTATTCTAAAAGTGTCTACGACAATGAAATCACGAGATCCAATAGCATAGGCAATGTATAACCATTGCTTCAGATCATGTTGCTTAGATTCCGATGCTGATACTACATCAACATTTTTGGGGACACCGAGGAATATTAAACTACGTGAAGTAGAGCGGTCTCGACAAGTGGATTGACCTTTCCTTTCCCACCAATGTATGTCGGCTTGTACTCGGCAGGTCAAACCGGGACAAGCACTGAGTTGATACGCATTGAGGATGACTTCTTCCATTTCGTATTTAGTTCGCAATGTCACCCTTAATAGGCGCGTTCGGTCTACATGAGGAGAGTCTTTATGCCGGGTTAAGCGCGTCATCGATGTAGGCACCAAATCTTTCAAGCCCATGTGTGTACAGAGCTTAGTCCATTCACTGAGCTCATATGCTTTTCTTGCTGAAAAAAGTGAATCTGTCGATTCTGGGATATTTGTGCAGATTACACTGAGAGCGATATCTGTCTTAGTAGAATGAGCGGTAACATTGCTTTTTTTAGGGGGGGCTCGGATCTAGCAACTAGACTACGGGGACTCCTGGACAAAAAGTTCACAATTTTACCAGATGAGGACCTAGGTAAACAGGGTTCAGTAGGTCCATCTTTATTACCTTCGGATGAGCTATCACCACATTCAGTTAAGGGAGCAGTTATTGGTTTGATTTCCTTTTCCTTTTTATCTTGAGCAACATTTATTTCGGGTCGATTTGCGTTGGCAAGTGTATCTACCAAAAGCGGTTTAAATGTTTCCTCAAGTTTTCGATAGTAATTTTTCAAAATCTCTATTTGAGAATCCAGCTTTGCCTCATGGGGAGGATTTGTAGTCTTATCGCTAGGCACTTTACTTCGACATGCACAACATACGTAGCAAACACCGGGTAAATCAACGTTGTTAATAAAAGATATCACTTCTTTCGTTAGGGCTTTATCACATTTAGTATGTATTTTACCCAAACAGCGAAAACATTTAAGTACATTGGATTTGGCGCTTACCCCTTTGTTACACATTTGACACGCATCACGTGCTGCCTTCTTTATCTGGGTCATTGAGGTCATCCTTCGTGTCATTGTTACAATCCAACGAGTGATGAGTCAGTGCCCTTAGCGGTGCAGTTGTTTATCGATTGGTAGGTACTGGTGGAGTGAATGCGTTGGATCGAAGTGAAGCGATCCAAGCGGTAAAACGCGAACGAGTTGGATAAAAGTGGTGCGGTTGAACGAGTTTCGATCTGATTGTGTTGAAAAAACTATCAGTCAAATTGAAATGATGTGATCCTCTCAACAGTATTCGAACAGGAACAATATTCTGTATCGCCAATGATATTGCACGCGTCGGTAAATTTGGGTTAAAACTTGAAAAAATTGGATTTTCAAGAATTCACCTTGCTCGAAGTTGAAACGGGTATATTCCGAAAGAAAAAATTGAGACGAGTTCAATGATATCTGAACCGTCCAGCACAGACAAAAAAGTGAGGAAATAAATACAAAAGTATGAGAGCACAAATATATGCGTCCGCACAGCACGTCACTACAGAGTCAGCCATAACATTATAATAAAAAAGCTCGAAGATTATGGAAGATATGGAATTGAATGCAACTTGATACTGTTGCTCGATATTAAAATATGGAAACATGTTAGGTATGTTAAGACTGTATGGTATTAGAACGGGATCTGTTCACATTATTTCGTCGGTCAGTGACAAACAGGTTACCAGTTACCCCTGGGAAATGTAAAATTCTGAGGCTTGGAAAATCTCTGCACCACGCGAATGAGCTTCGCACGCAAGACCTTGTCGGGACCACCGCAGCAAATGATCTCGGTATTTGAATGTCGTTTAACCTTAAGCATGTACAGCATGGCAGAACAGAGTACAATAAATCCTACCGTATCTTGAGTCTTCGGAAATGGATATTCATGCTTCGCGCGCCCGAAACCTAACCCCAGTGAATTCATATGTATGTACGTCCTGTTATGGACTATTGCTTCCAAGCCTGCACCCCATGGCCATGGAAGGATTGGGAACTACTTGACAGGATTTATCATCCTGCGACAAAGTTACTGAAGAGAAAGACCTGGGCGTGCGGTTTAGCAGTAACTTGAAGTCTTCACGGCAGTGTTCTGTTGTGTGCAAAAAGTCCTGCCAAAGCTAAGGATTGCTCAGATGGATATTTGGTCGTTTTTCAAAGCAGATACTCCCACGTATTATTAACACCTATATCAGAACAACAATGGAGTATGCAGTTCAAGCATGGTCCCCATGGGTACAAAAGTACATGACCTTGCTGCAACGGGTATACCACCGCGCTACAAAACTGGTGACCGGGCCATTCGAGGAGCGGATTGCAACTCTAAACCTCTTTGACTTTTCTTATCATCGCCTTAGGGGTGACTTGATCCTGCTGTTCAACATTCTGCATACACTGAATCACCCACTTGAACTCCTGTTTCATCGGCAAGAAGCACGTGGTAGCAGATCGCAGGGCTACAAGTTAATTATTTCACACTCCAGATCAAATTGTCGAACGTTTTACTTTGCTGTCAGAGTTTTTTTTATATGGAACTCCCTGCCCCCACATACCATTTGCGCAACAAGCCTGAACATGTTCAAGGCTGAACTTGACAAGTATATGTTGACCAAATACAACCTTGCACCTGAATACACGTGATGACTTTCCATACGGACAAAACATTTGTGTTGTTTTTATGCATTCCCTATATTTTTATTCTGTGGTTACTGTAAATTATTGGCGTTTTGGACCATTAAAACTTTGAATTACTTTGAATTACTTTGAAACAAGTTGGTCTACCATAACAGAAATTTACTTTAAAATTGAGAATAGTGAAACTAAATCAATACGATTTTACCCAAAGACGGATAAGGAGTGAACACTTGTTGGCATTCAAGACCATCCCCTTAACTGCCTGAATTATTTTACAAGCGTCACCTCACTTCCGAAGTTTGTTGACAACTGGCGCGCCGCATGGCTCAGCCGTCTCAAACGCGCATCAAACGAGAGCAGAACGTGTGCCGAATCCGATACTTCCGGCATACGGAAGTGATCTGTCTAATTTATCCTATCATAAACCTTAAAATTTTGTGTACCTAATTTGACACATTCGACCGTTAAGGGTTAAACACTTGCTAAATCCCAATGGCATTATTCGAACACGAAAACATTCAAAGGCTTTAAGCAATCCGCAATCTCTATTGGATATTCGTCGTAATGTTTTCTCGGTCAGAATTTTAAACATTTTGACTGCAGAAATCATACGCTCGGAATTTGTTGAGTTTTTAGCTTCTAACTCGATTAGTATATGACGAACGACGTGGTATTTGACTGTTCCTATTGATTTTTGAAATATTTTATATTTTTATTCAATTTTCCTCGTAATCTTATGTTTACTGTTAAGTTTACAGCTTATTCTACCGCAAAACTTTCCGAGTTCTGAGTTCTGAACGTCTCGAAATTGACCATCCTATTTTCAGTTTTGGATTCAAAGATATCAGCATCGTGCAATGATTTACCTCTGCAACGAACACATGAATAGCAGGCTCCTATGGAATCAGAAGCTAATTTACGGTCAAATTTACCATTGATCTTACCCATACACATAAAACATGTTATGATTTGACGTGCCTTGGGACTCACTCGTTGTTCACACGTTTTGTACGTGACCGCGTGACAATTCTGCCTGTCGGGTTGCGTCCCATCAGCTGGGCCGGCCGTGACCATGGTTGCTTTCGCCGCAGAGGTCATGTAGACTCCATGTCGCTGTCGTGTGAACAATCCTCG
The DNA here is from genome assembly GCA_013407085.1 of Atriophallophorus winterbourni. Lineage (NCBI taxonomy): Eukaryota > Metazoa > Platyhelminthes > Trematoda > Plagiorchiida > Microphallidae > Atriophallophorus > Atriophallophorus winterbourni. The sequence goes on along the minus strand of JACCGJ010018281.1, from coordinate 54,170 downwards.
CTGTCATATCTTGAACGACCGATTTCTTTGCCTGTGTTGGATCTTGTGATTTAGCCTGAATTAGGTTAGTCGGCTGTGCGTTTGGTCGATGTGGCTGCTTTTGGAAATCGTGATTTCGTCATTTAGCAAATAATCCACTGTATCTCTTTAACCACACACACATAGAATTAGGTATTAAAATGCATAGCTTGACGCGATCTTTGCGATGATAGCAAATACTATATAATAGTTAGCGGTGGGAAAAAGTTTGCGCGTGTGAGCGACTTGCTGTGGATCGGTTAACAGGATCAAAACTAAAAAGTCCAATAGCTCTGATCGAAAATAACACTGGATTCTTGGAATGGGATAAATCCGAACAGATTCGGCGGAGATATGACCAAATGTGCATTGAGGAAAAATGCGGCCCTACAACAAGCACACTTTTGAGTCACCAACGTCATTCTTTATTGTAAGCAATTATTTATTATTTATTATTTATTATTTATTTTCTTAAATTTTCAAGCTGTAATTTTCTACATGATTAATCGACTGACTTTGCTGAGGCACTCGAGCCCTAATGACAAATTTTTCATTCCTACTTCTCATTTATCTGTCGGAAAGTTTTGTTTAAAATCGCTAAAATGGCGTCAATAAATGTCTGACTTTGAAATAATAATGATTAATGCGTGATGTGACGGCCCGCATGATTCTTTTTTTCAAGAAATTCTTACACATTTCCAACAAACAAAACTCTTTATATCATAAATCTATATGGGTTAGTAATGTTTGAATAAAGCTCTTCAATTTTATGAATGATGAGATTTTACGCAATAAATTCTCTAGAAAACCACATAAGCGCGTTTTTTTAATGAAACAACGTTTGCTCACAAATAATTATTTTAATGTATTTCCATCACATATTCTGTTTGCATTCCTCAGATATGGATCAGGATTCACATGCCTTAAAAAGTTTGCCCAAAATTTATAACTGAAAAGTTTCAGGTTGTTAAATACGATCAGAGAGTCTTGTGATGAGATAAGGTATTTAGGAAAACATAAACCATACTACGATATCTCCAAACACGTTTCCATTTATACTTCCTTTATTTTTCAATCACGGGTTAATACAATAGTTTCATATGAATTGAACATTTGGTACTCAAAAATTTCATTGCATTTTTATTCATCGATAGTTCAATGCGCAATAAATTCAGCTTGGAGCACAGTGATCAACAACATTCTAAAACATATTATCATAATGATTTGTCAATAATTAGAAAACAATCGAATTCGATTTGTTCAGTAGGAATGACATCAGTAATTCATACACATTTTACTGATGTTTAATAAACAAACTTGGGCAATATTTCTATGTATCTATTATTTTCCTACGAAGTAGACTTACAACCGCTGTAAGAAATACCAATAATTAATTCTTATGTACCGACATATCTTATGCCGCATTTCAAATTGCAAGTATTTGCTCGAGAGGGTACCGCTTTTACGATATATGTAGTGTTTCAGCTAATGCAACTAACTCAAACTAGTAGAAGTGGTAAAAGTGTGCGTATTCTGGAAAAAAATATTGTTAATATTGATTAGTTACGCCTTTTACGAAGAAATGGATTGTATATTTCAATGGGTTATATAATCAATCGATTACACAGTCGTGTTGTCGATTCTGATTAATAGATGCATTGCCTGAATAATTTGAACTAATCTGTTATCATCGATATTATATATTGTATTATATATTGTCGTAGGGTTCAATTTCAATTGCCGATGAACTTACGTCCCAAAACTGGCTCGAACGTGTAAAAATAGCTTTTGAATCTTGCGTTCAGAATTACACATTTGAAACATCTGAATATCACTTTATTAAATGTGAAAAATTAATAATATTTTATGTTAATTTCAAGAATTTGCATTCACTGTAATATTTTTGGACACCATAGTAAATAATTCAATTAAATCCGATTAATAAATCAAACTGACTAATTCATTTTCTTTTCTAATTTTTTTACACAAGTTTAACTATAATCTTTCTAGACGTTAAATTATAAAAAAAATTAAAAATTAAAATTTTGTTTTAATCATTGTGAAAAATCAGCAATTTGAGTATTTAGGATTGATAATTAATAATTCAATTTTGAAAAAGTAATTAACTTGGTTTGGAATTGCAAATTTCATTTCGAATCATAATTATATTCATGTAATATGTCTTCACAATGGGATATCTGGTACAGGTTGGAAATGATGTCCAGCTGGTTGAAAATATCGATTGTTAGTTACTATTTCATTTTAGTTAGAATCACCGTATTAATTCTGCGACGTTTTTCGTATACGCGCAATTAGCCTAATTATTCAATAATATATTATAATGAATTTATTTATCTCCGATTATTTAAACTTAATATTGATTGAAGCAAAATTAAATATCTTCAATCAACAAAGCTCACTGAACCTAAACTTACTCTCTCCACCTGATGACGGCAAACAGCCAGAAACCGGTAGTGGTGTGTGGGGGATGGGGATGTGAGTACCACAATACATTACAGAGTTCATAAAATAAATTGGATGAGAAACGAAAATGAAGATCAGGTATAGCTTTATATCAGAATTCAATGTTGGATAAGACTAGTTAAACTAACATTCTCAAAAAAATTTGCACATTTTGATCCGTTTCAAATCGGTGATTTAAAAAATCCATATTTACATGTGTTTATTTCAAACAATTCTTTACCGGTTTGCCGCCGTTAGTACAAATCTGCGGAGTAGGGTGGATCAAGATTAACCTCACTTTTATACAAAAGTATTCGGACTGTATTTCCACTTACCGACATCAACCATGATGCAACAGCTGATGACATCAATATCAACTTGGTGATTGAATATCGGAAAAGCAAAGCTGCAAGATGATTTAGATGGTCTTCATGAATGGACGGTAAGAAACAAGCAAGGTGCAGTAATTCAGTATACCATCCCGGCACCAATTACACATTGGCCAGAAGATTGTGAGGTGGACCGAGTCGGAAAGTGAACTTGGATTCTGGGTATGCGGCAGCCTAAAGACAGTGTGCAGTGTGAGGTCACCTAAAATGTGCTTCCTTTTGATCCCCCTTCTAGAATCTATTGTTACCGCTCGCAGCGTCGAAACATTGATTTGAAATTTGGACACGTATTCGTTGCAAAACGATTTGAAGATTTGATGACGTGGTAAACATTCAACTCGACTATACGTGCCATTAAATAATTATGCAAATTTTCTTTTTATTATGCTATTTATGCTATATATTTGTGAATCTCTATGCATTTTGTCACCGTAAAATTATTAAATCATGTGTCTTGAATCTTGAATGAACCCTAAAAATACCCGAGAGCCGACTTTGCAGCAGGATTTATCATCGTGCTATGAAGTTGGTCTCCCGGTACAGAAATTTGCCTTTCACAGAGCGAATGTTAAAACTGAACATACACGATTTTACCCAACGGCGGATACGTAATGACCTTATGTTGACCTTCAAAATCCTGCATTCTGTAAACAATCACCTTAAACACTTGCTAAAGCCCGGTGACCCTACTCGAACACGAACACATTTAAAGGCTTCAAGTATTCCGCATTCTCGATTGGATATACGTCGTAATTTTTTCTCGGTAAGAAATTGTTTTACTTGGAACTATTTGCCTGAATAAATCACACGATCAGAATCTGATGAGGTTTTCGCTTCCAAACTCGATGAGTTTATGACGAACCATGCGTTATGCGATTGTCCCTATTGATTTTCGAGATATTTAATATTTTATATATATATATATATATTTTATATGTTCTATATACCTTGTCTTCCTATATTATTGTTAAGCCTAATGCTTTTTCTACCATACAATTTTCTGAGTTCTGATTTCTGAGTTCTGAATCTATTGTTATCGCTCGCAGCGCCGAAACATTGATTTCAAATTTGCACACGTATTCGTTGCAAAACGAATTGACGATTTGATGACGTGGTAAATATTCAACTGGACTATACGTGCCATTAAATAATTATACAAATTTTCTTTTTGATTAACGAATATTTTTATGCTATATATTTGTGAATCTCTGTGCATTTTGTCACCGTAAAATTATTAAACCATGTGTCTTGAATCTTGAATGAACCCTAAAAATACCCGAGAGCCGACGAAATCACAACAGTCGTACTAAAATCCTGTGATAAGCAGCTGCGCGCACAATAGATTGAGTTGTTTAAGCATTATCTGACTCAAGGAGTGCTGCCAGCAGCGTGAAAGCTTTGGATTATTTCAACTAACAGCACGGTGGTAATAGTCCGGATCCTGCAAACCACCGTCCTGTCATCTTGCTTCCTGTGATGTCCAAAGTTCTAAGGCGCAATGTTACGTAGACGAAAGCACATCACTTAGCATCGCGAAATATACTATCCGCGGCGCAGCATGGTTTTTGAAAATCGCTCTCAATATTGACAAACGAGATTCAAGATTCAAGAATTTATGGCATACAAATGCTCGTAATTCTACAACACCACAGGATATTCGTATAAGGACAATAAATATATATACAAAATAAATTGAGTCATTAGGAAGGTCGACAGTTTTATAGTTACAAAAATGTCATGTATTGTCGCTGTATGATGAAAAAAATATTCGTTCGGCAAAAAATCATGTTATATAAACGGGATGTAGGGTGGAATTACTACGCATAAATATATCCAATTTGTTCCTGAAAATCCTATCACTAGATGATTGAACAACATCTCACGGTAGGGAGTTCCATAAGAAACAAACGCGCACAGAATAGAAGAACCGACGGCAGTTCCGGTGGGAATGTGGAATATCAAATGCCAATGGGTGAGTACGTGTGAAATGGCTTGACCGGAGGCGAAATAGATGCCTCAGAGTGTGCGCCTTTGAGTTCATTATTTTGTACGTTAGGATTAGATCAAATCTAACCCGTCTGCGAAGCAGTGTGTCCAAAGAAAGATGCTCAAGTCGATTCTCATATGGTAGTTTGCGGAGGCAGCCAACCATTTTGGTTGCTCTGTGATAAATCCTCTCGAGCAGCTTGATGTCCTTTTGTAGCCACGGTGACCAAGCTTGCACTGAGTAATCAATCACCGGGTTAATATACGTATTTATAAGCATGAAGAATGATTCACGGGAAATATGTCCGAAAATCCGCCGAAGCATACCTAGCATGCGGCTAGCTCGTTTGTACACTGCTTCGCATTGCATGCTATTCTTAAGACTTCCATTAATCCATACGCCGAGGTCTTTTTCTTTGGTTGTCCATTCAATTTGGTTTGATTCAAGGTTTTATGAGAATGTGAAATCTTTGCCTATTTGCAACATTTTACACTTTCGGAAGTTGAATGGAAGTTTGTTTCGCTCCGACCAGCTGTGCAATACATAAAATCGCTTTGTAAGCGCAAACAGTCCACGCTCGACGTGATTCGCATCCAAACTTTAACATCATCCGCAAAGAGAACCATTTTGGCTGTGACAAGTTTCGGAAGGTCGTTGATGTAGACCAAAAAGAGGAGCGGACCAAGAACCGAACCTTGTGGGACACCGCTAGTGGTTCCGATTTCCCCAGACATCACACCATCGATACTTACAGTTGCCTTGTGATCAAGAAGGTAACTTCTCAGCCAGGTAAGAAGGCACCCATTTTTACTAACATCGTGCAGCTTGCTCAGGAGTATAGAATGGTCAACGCAATCAAACGCCTTTGATATGTCCAAGTAACACGCATGCACGCAACCACCATTATCCACCGCCTGCGTCCAGTCATGCAGTGTCTCCAGTAGGTTAGTCAAGCCAGAACGAGACTTCCTAAATCCATGTTGCTCTCTGGACAGCAACTTTTGGGCTTCGAGATGACTCACAATTATTTCGCAGACAATTCGCTCCATAACTTTTAAGATCACTGGAAGGAGTGTAACAGGGCGGTAATTTGCTGGGTCAAAACGAGTTCCATGGGTATTATGATTCCTCTCTTCCAGTCATTAGGTACAACACCCTCCCTCAGGGAGTGATTAAATAAATCACAAAGTGGTTCGCACAATTGACTGCCGCATACCTTTAGGATTGAAGGTGTGATTCCGTCAGCTCCCGGGGACTTGTTGATATTCAACTTACGTAGGTGGTGCTGCACTATTTCCAAACTGATGCATAGTCTCCGGCACAATTGGTGCTGACAATGCCGACCGTTGCAATTCATACTTTGGGTTGAAAACTCGTGAATAAAAACTTGCGGTGTTAGACGACTTGGACCAAAGATCTTGCCCCACATGATCGCTTTCGACAACTGCAAAATCTGCAACAGCTGAGTACCAGCGGACCTGTTTTCGCTTGCCTGGAATGTTACATCACTTTGTGCAAGGAAGTTTTCAATATCAACGGGATATATTCACGAGATTTGACGCCACTAATGGCGCCGAATTTTCTGTCCTAGGAATTGTACTTTTCCTAGTTTACATCAACGGCCTACTACACATACTGTCATGCACCGTGGTTCGCTTCACTGACTCTATCAATAGTTGGACGCAGATAAATTCTGCTATTAAATTATTACTGCTGCAAAGTGAATTAACTGCACTTGGTAAATGACAGGGGAGGAACAAGCAAACAATAAGTTTCCGAACATGAAATGTGCTGCAATTTGGTAAGCCTTTCAATTACCCATATCATTGCAGTAACGAGTGGGGTGACGCAGGGATCAGTGCTTGGACCACTTCTTTTCCTGATGTATGTCAACGGCTTACCTGAACTTGTTCGCTGCAAAATCTTGTTATTTGCGGATGACATCAAGCTGTGGACACAAGTACGTACAACTGAGGATTGCAGAGAGCTTCAGCTGGACCTCGATGCCTTACAAGACTGGTCAGTTAGAAATGAACTAGCTTTCAATGTCAGAAAATGCAAGGTATTGACTGTTGGAAGACATTTTGAGTAGTCCTACGCCCTTGGTTCCCATATTCCTGAAAGCACTGACAAGGAGATGGACTTGGTTGTGTGGGTGAGCAGCCTTTTAAAACCGTCACACAACGTCACATCTGTCTATGAAAAGACGTCACGAGTACTGCTACCGTTAAAACGCGTGTTCGGGAGTTTCACTAAGCAAACCGTTCATCGAATAATTAATACGTACTTGAGGCCAGCCATGGAGTATGCGGTTCATGCTTGGTCACCCTGGCTACAGAAGGACATCAGCCTCTTATAGAGAATATATCATCAGACCACCAAGCTCGTACGCGGTTTGAAGCACAAACAATACGAAGATCGTATTGCAAGTCTCAATCTATTCGACTTTTGCTACCGCCGTCTTAGAGGTGATTTGATACTTATGTTCAATATACTGCATACCCCCAACCATCCCCTAAATCAGGGGTGGGCAAACTACGGCCCGCGGGCCACATCCGGCCCGTTTAGCTTTTTAATCTGGCCCGCCGACCTTGTCCAAACTTGTTACCCTTGTTGTATTTCACTCATTTTGCTATTTGCAATTGTTAATTATTGTGACCTTGAAAATATATACGTTTTGAATCCAACCGGCGTTGTTCGTTCTCTCTCGCTGTGTCTGAGCCGATTGTGTGAGAACTTGTTTGCAACTGTCTGGACTGACTGCAGTGAATGTTTGGACTGTGAGAACCATTAACGCTCACGGATATAACTCCATTTTAGCGAGCTTGCTACTTTATTCGTTACCTAAACTGAACTTCCATCTTAACGGATTTAATCAAGCCAATTCCTGCATTACTGTTCGTACTCGGAATCTTCGACATCGTGGAGAATCAGTATCCTTCCCATCACAATTTCCTTGTTCAACTCACTTCAGCCTTCGGTGAGTTATTTTGAATTTTCTATCTGTATATCTTTATACAACATTGTAGCTATTATTTTTGTAATCTCTGATAGATTTTTGTAAGCCCATACCGCTACACCCTTAATGGACGTGTGGACCGTTTTTTAAGCATGTGAGACGGCAGAGCCATGCCGGACGCCAGTTGTAAACAGACTTCGGAAGTGAGGTGACGCTTGTAAAATTGGTCTCCGTGCTTCAATTTTCTGCATGTAATAACTGATAAACCCTGAAAGTTTAGAGAATGATAATTTTCTACCTTATTTGTAGACATTTGAGCCCTTCTGTGAAAATGAGTGGACCAAAGAGAAGGAAAGTGGACAGCGAATGCCGAGTTTTTAATAAGGAGTGGACAACAAAATACTTCTTCACCGAAGTCCGGTCAACGGCTGTATGTCTGATATGCCAAGAAGCTGTTGCGGTTATCAAAGAGTACAATATCAGCCGTCACTTTGACACGAAGCATGCCAATTATGCTAGCAAGCAGTCAACACAAGAACGGGCGGCTACTGCTCAAAGGTTGGCAGCTCATTTACACAGTCAACAGAACTTGTTTCAAAGACAAACAGCAATTCAAGAGTTAAGTACCAAGGCAAGTTATTTGCTGACATTCAAATTAGCAAAGGCTGGCAAGCCTTTCTCCGAAGGCGAGTTTTTGAAAGAATGCATAGTAGAGACAGCTGGTCTCTTGTGTCCGGAGAGAAAAGGCAAGTTTGAAAAAATCAGTTTAGCACGCAGAACAGTGACTCGCCGCGTGGAACTGATCGACGCAGATATACTCAGATTGTTAAACAAAAAGGCAGAGTCCTTTAAATTATATTCACTAGCACTGGATGAAAGTAACGACATAAAAGACATAACGAGACAACGTTTCCAAACCTTCGAAGGACTGCACAGAAGATTTTGGTGTTGTTTGGCTCGACCTATGTGTGTGAGCAGACGTTTAGCGTCATGAAAATCAACAAATACCATCACAGATCCAAGTTAACAGACCAACACCTTAGATCTGTCCTGAGAATTGCCACAACAAAATTAACTCCAGACCTCGATGCACTGGCAAAAACAGGAGACCAACAACACTGTTCCCACTAAAATTGGTGGGGTTTTCTGCTGTTTTATGAAAAAAATGCATATTGAAAGTTTGTAAGTAAGGCAATTTTTGCTTTTTTTTAGGCAATTATAAAAGCAATATAAAAAAGGCAATTTTTTTCAAGTTTTGAGGGCTATTTTTTGGTAACCCTAGTGATGAGGACTCTTTTCCATATTTGACAGTTAATAAATTGGATTGTATTATTAGTACAGTGCTATGAGGTTTACATACACTAAATGTAATATTTTAGTATATATCTGGCCCAAACACTCCATCCAAATACTCCTGGTCCGGCCCCTCTGTCAAATTTTGGAACCCATTGTGGCCCGTGAGTCAAAAGTTTGCCCACCCTGCCCAAATCAACTATTCACGCGACTACCACCCAGAACCAGCCGGAGTCACGATTATACAGTACATATTCCCGACTCGAGACTAAACTGTCGAAGGTACTTTTATTCTGTACGTGTATGCTTTACCTGGAACTACCTACCTTGTAACGTTGCACATTCACCCAACTTGGATATATTCAAATCGAATTTGGACAATTTCATGTTGACCAATCCAAACTTTGAACCTACATATTTTACACCATAAAAGCTTTGCACTTTGAAACCAGTTTCTGTCCAATGGATTTTTACTTGATTCCTGAACTGCTCAGTAAGCAAACAAATGCCGTTTTTCTACCCATGTTATTCGTAATTCCCATATTATTCTGTGGTTTTTGTCAAGCTATATGCTTTTTAGACCATTAAAATTGAATTGAATTGATTAATTTTTGGCAGTCCAACGTGAGCTCAACTGTGTCGGAAAGTGATTTCGGTGTCTGGGTATTTGACAGCTCAAAGAGGTCATTAACAAGCGCGCATCCGGACTTCTGTGTATGCTGCTGCGGATATCAAGAACCGTCTTCCCTGGAAATTTGAACTCAATGATGAAATTAAACATAATTTCAAACAAAAGCATGCTTTTCGAGACTGAAATACTCGGATCAAAAATTAGATAATACTGCCAAATAAAATGTACCAAAAAACTCGTATGTGGTTTGCAGAAACTAACGTTTAAGAGAGAAGACAAGGGCTGAGCCTTCCCACACTGAAGGCTCCTAAGTGATGTTATACTCACATACAAAAAACATATACACCTTTAAAAGAGTAATTCAAGTACATTGAGTCATGAGATACCTGACGCTACTTAGTGACATTATTAACTTTCAACTTCCATATTATTTATCGCCTATATTTATAATCTATGCGTCAAATTAATTTCAAGTTCGTTACCAGAGACATAATCAAAAAGACGGCGTCAAGCTAAAGATTTGTACCTTGTGTTGTTAACGAGCTATAGTGCATTACTTGCTAAATGACGAAATCACGATTTCCAAAGCAGCCACATCGACTAGCCGACCAAAAGCCCATCGCTCAGCCGACTAACCCACTTCAGACTACTACCATGTGTGACCGCATCACAAGATCCAACACACAGGCAAAGAAATCGATCGATCAAGCGGTGACAGCGAGGATTGTTCACCCGACAGCGACATGAAACCAACATGACATCTGTGCCGAGGGTTTGGATCCGCCGAAAGCAACAAAGGTCTTGGCCGGCCCAGCTGATAGGCGCAACCCGACAGGCAGAAATGTCCCGTAATCACGGGCAAAACGTGTGAACAACTAGTGAGTACAAAGGCACGTCAAATCATAACGTATTTTCTGTGTATGGGTAAGATCGATGGTAAATGTGACCGTAAACTAGCCCCAGATTCGATCGCAGTATTAAATAACGAAAATGTTCCTGGTACCTGCTATGCCTGTGTTGTTTGCAGAGCTAAATCCGTGCACGGTGCTAATAACTTTGAATGCAACACAGAAAAAAGGGTGGCCACGTTCGAGACACTCAGAACTCGGAATGTTTTATGGTAGAAAAAGCAGTAAACTTAACAATAAACATAAGATTACGTGGTAAATCGAGTAAAAATATAAAATCTTTCAAAAATCAATAGGGACATTCACACACCGCATGGTTCGACATATACTCATGGACTTTAGATACTAAAAACTTAGCAGATTCTGAGGGTATGATTTTTTTACTCAAAAGGAATCAAGTGAAACAAATTCAGACCGAGAAAACATAACGACGAATATCTAATAGAGGATGTGGAATACTTAAAGCCTTTGAAAGTTTTCGTGTTCGAGTAAGGCCATTGGGATTTAGCAAGTGTTTAAGGGGATGGTTTTTATTATGCACGATTTTGAATGTCAACATGAGTTACCTATTTATCCGTCGTTGTGTAAAATCGTGTAGATTCAGTTTTAACATTCGCACTTTGAAAGGCACATTTCTGTTATGGGAGACCAACGTTGTAGCAGGATGATAAACGTTGTGAAGTATTTCGATATGCTTCCTCGTGCATGGTGTCTAGGCTCGAATGGATTATTCCATAAGAGGACGTACATACATATGAATTCATCGGGGTAAGGTTTCCTGCATGCAACGCATGAATATCAAATTTCGAAGATTCAAGATACGGCAGGCTTTATTGTAATCTGTTCTGCAATGCTATTCAGGCTTAAAGTTAAACGATATCCAGATTACGAGATCATTTTCTGCCATGGTCCAGACAACGTTTTGCGTGCCAAGCCGATACGTGTGGTGCAGAGATTTTCCAAGCCTCAGAAATTTACATTTCACAATGTGTCATTTGTTTCTGACCAACGAAATAAGATGAACAGATCCCGTTGTAATTCCATACAGTAATAAACAGACGTAACATGTTTCCGTATTTTAATACCTTCGAGCAACATAATCAAGTTGCATCAAATATCTACCACTATGTCGTTCATATACACCAAGAACAGAAGAGTTCCATGCACCTAGCCTTGCGGAACTTCATTTGCGACATCTATCATTCTAGTTAGGGTGCTGCCCAAATTAACTTGGATGTGTCTATAAATGAGATTGTCCTTTATCAAATTTAGGTACATTCTAGTTATTCCGTATTCTTCGAGCATTTTTTATTAGAATGTTATGGCTTAATCTATAAAGAGCTTCGAAAATATCGGTGAAGCATTCACGTACAGCTTTAACTTCATCTGGTGCCTTGGTCCAATCCGCGAACGTTGTAAGAATGTTAAATTCAAGATTCAAGATTCAAGAATTTATGGTATAAAAAGCTCGTAGCTGTACAACACCACATGATATTCGTATAAGGACAATAAATATATATACAAAATAAATTGAGTCATTAGGAAGGTCGACAGTTTTATAGTTACAAAAATGTCATGTATTGTCGCTGTATGATGAAAAAAATATTCGTTCGGAAAAAAATCATGTTATATAAACGGGATGTAGGGTGGAATTACTACGCATAAATATATCCAATTTGTTCCTGAAAATCCTATCACTAGATGATTGAACAACATCTGACGGTAGGGAGTTCCATAAGAAACAAACGCGCACCGAATAGAAGAACCGACGGCAGTTCCGGTGGGAATGTGGAATATCAAATGCCAATGGGTGAGTACGTGTGGCATGGCTTGACCGGAGGCGAAACAGATGCCTCAGAGGGTGCGCCTTGGCGTTCAGTATTTTGTAGGTTAGTATTAGATCGAATCGAACCCTTCTGCGAAGCAGTGTATCCAAATTAAGCTGCTCAAGTCGATTCTCATATGGTAGGTTGCGGAGGCAGCCAACCATTTTAGTTGCTCTGTGATAAATCCTCTCGATCAGCTTGATGTTTTTTGTAGCCACGGTGACCAAGCTTGCACTGAGTAATCCATCACCGGGTTAATATATGTATTTATGAGCATGGAGAATGATTCACGGGAAAAATGTTCGAAAATACGCCGAAGCATAATTAGCATGCGGCTAGCTCAGTTGTACACTGCTTCGCATTGCATGCTAAACTTAAGACTTCCACTAATCCATATGCCGAAGTCTTTTTCTTTGGTTGTCCATTCCAGTTGTTTTGATCCAAGGTTGTATGGGAATGGGAAATATTTGCCTATTTGGAACATTTTACACATTCGGAAGTTGAATGGAAGTTTATTTCTCTCCGACCAGCTGTTCAATAGATCCAAATCGCTTTGTAAGCGCAAACAGTCCACGCTTGGCTTGATTCGCATCCAAATTTCAACATCATCCGCAAAGAGAACCATTTTGGCTGTGACAAGTTTCGGAAGGTCGTTGATGTAGACCAAAAAGAGAACCGGACCACGTACCGAACCTTGTGGGACACCGCTAGTGGCTTCGATTTCCCCAGACATCGCACCATCGATACGTACAGTTGCTTTGCGATCAAGAAGGTAACTTCTCAGCCAGGTAAGAAGGCACCTATTATTACCAACATCGTGCAGCTTGCGCAGGAGTATAGAATGGTCCACGCGACCAAACGCCTTTGATATGTCCAAGTAACACGCATGCACGCAACCACCATTATCCACTGCCTGCGTCCAGTCATTCAGTGTCTCCAGTAGGTTTGTCAAGCAAGAACAGGACTTCCTAAATCCATGTTGCTCTCTGGACAACAAGTTTGGGCTTCGAGATGACTCACAATTCTTTCGCACACAATTCGCTCCACAATTTTTGAGATCACTGGAAGGAGTGTAACATGGCGGTAATTTGCTGGGTCAAAACGAGTTTCACCTTTGTAGATGGGTGTTATGATTCCTCTCTTCCAGTCATTAGGTACAACACCCTCCCTCAAGGAGTGATTAAATAATTCACAAAGTGGTTCGCACAGTTGACTGCCGCATAACTTTAGGATCGCAGGTGTGATTCCGTCAGCTCCCGGGGACTTGTTGATATTCAACTTACGTAGGTGGTGCTACACTATTTCCGAACTGATGCATATATCGCATATCGTCTCCGGCACAATTGGTGCTGACAATTCTGATGGTTGTAATTCATCCTTGGTGGTGAAAACTCATAAATAAAAACTGGCTAGAGCGTTAGCGGTTTCCAGCACAGAATCAGTTAGTCCGTTATCTGTCATGATCGAAAAAACACCGGGTTTCAGCTTCGTAGTGTTGTTAACAGTTCGATAAAGCAGCTTGGGATTTCGCTGCATTCTTACCGCCAGCTGAAGCTGGTGATATTGTTTGTCCTCTCGGATGAGATTTGTGACCTGATTCCGCAATTCGCGAAAGTTTGCCCACGTCGAATCAGTTCTGGAGACCCTGTGAATAGCCCATGCCAAATTTCGCTTTGTCAACCATTTTCTAGTCCTACTTCGAATTCTGAAGTGTGGTTCTTTGCTGTTATATTTCGGGACATTTTGAGAATTGAACTGTATCATGTTGATTATGTAATCTGTCAGGGTTGTGCAATGCGAGTCCGGATCACTGAAATTTATATTATGTTCATCGAAAGCTACCATTGTTTCCATCAAACCAATGTAATCCACTTTTCCATTTCGTTTTGTTTGCTTTACAATTCTACTGGCGTTGCACACGTATTGAAATAGCAGAACGAGGTGGTCGCTTCGACCCACTGATACTGAACATCTTCAACGGCTGTGGCTTCGGAGGTTAAGACTAGGTCTAGAACAGAAGTCTGTTGCAAATTTCGTTGTCGTGTATAATCGAAAACATGATTATACAAGGTGATGTAATCGAACAGTTCGCGAAATTTGTAGTCTAGGTATAGGGGTGGATGATCTACTCGGTTATATATTTGAGGCAGATTGAAGTCACCCATATTAAGCAATTGTGAAATGCGCTGTTTTCCGGCGTACTGCATTGCTTTCAAGAGTTTTTAGTTGTACGAATCCAATGATGATGGTAAACGGTAAACTACACCAACGATGCAACTGTCGCCTGATTCTAGCTTCAAGTTGCACCATAAACTGTCTTCCAGATCGAGTTCAGTACCTGTAACTACCGTACAGTATAAACGTTCATGGTGGTAAACAGCCACTCCACCACCTGTTCTTAAGCGGTCTTCCCGAAACAGGGTCATGTTTGGAATAAAGAGCTCGCGATCGCTCACGTGAGGTTCGAACCATGTCTCAGTTATTGCTATGACGTCGAGTGAGTGCTGATTGCAGAGATCCTTCAGTTGAGCTAGTTTGTTTAACAGGCATTGTGCGTTTGTATATAGGCAATTGATTGTGGTTTTCGTAATAGTCCGACCCTTCGAGAGTCGGACATCGGTCGTTTTTTGGGATTGCCACAGTGTTTCTAATCGGAGTCTCGTCTGATTGTGGAAGCCGTGGCTCATTAGAAGGCGTAGAAAGTATGTGATCACTCATTATGACATCCTTTTGGGAGATTCTTATGGTTCGCTTTCCAGTAAGCCCTAATTGATTCCATCATACCTTTCGTTACTTTCAGAGGTTTTGGCCCGTCACCTTTATAGTTTGGTGACCGAGGTATTCTAAAAGTGTCCACCACCACTGACTCGTAAGCCTTGATGCTGTTGGCAACCTAGAGCCGCCGTTTGAAATCGTGGTGCTGTATTTCACTTTCCGAAGCAGTGTTAGTGTGTTCGGGAACACCAAAAAGAACAACACTGCGTTGGTCACATTTTTTCCCATTGTTTAAATTAAATTTTCTCTCCCACCACGGAATATCAGCATGTATGCGACATTTAGTCTGTTGGCGTTTACGTAGCAAATAAGAGTTTGAAAGAACGTCTTCCATCTCTTTTTGGCTTTTGAAAGTTATTCTCAGTAAAAGTGGTTCGTCGAGATGAGGAGAATTGGGGTGCCGACATAGGCGGGTTATTGTATCAGGCAATATCGAGCTCATATCCATCATTGAACACAGCTGGTACCATTGTTCAATGTCGCGAGTTCTACTCGAGAAAAGTGTCCCTGATGTCTCCGGCACATTGGTGCAAATTACACTGAGATTCATCAAAGTTGTTTTCATTTCAGTATTAGTTTTTGAAGTAGAGGAATTCTGCTGGTGGACGTCAGTACACGCCCCTTCGACTTTCTAATCTGATTAACATCTGAGTCGCAGCTAGCGTTAGCATTACTCAGCTGCTTAGCCTCCCGTAAATTCTCCCTAAGTAACGGAGCAACTTGTGGAGTTACGGGATGTAGCGTTGGGTTCGGGTTGATTTCACTTTTTAGTGAGTTATTGTGGGCATTTACTATCGACTTCAATGTTTCCTGAAATTTTTGGGAACTGTTCTCTAAGTATTTGACGCGATTTTCCAGGTCTCCTGATTGTGATACATTGGTCCCGGCGCCGTTTAACGACTTTGTTCTACAGACGCTGCACACATAGCAGACACTAGGAATTTCAGGATTATTAATAACGACTACTGCCTCGTTAGTCAAAAGTATATCGCAATTAGTGTGTATCTTAGTAGAGCACATATAACACATGACTACTTTCGATTTCACACTTACCCCCTTTTTGCAAATTTGACACGAGTCACGCGTAGTTTTCATAGGTCTAGACATCCGATACGGGAACAGCGTATGCCATTATACGCTGTTTTTATTGATTTAACGAAGGCATTCGACTACGTCAGCAAAGAGGGTCTTTTAAAATGCTTGATGTGATAGGCTGCCCGCAAGCCTGCTCAAACTTGTTATTTTATTCCACTCGGGCATAAAGTTTTCAGTCCGTTTAAACAGTTTCAGGTCAGAAGAATTTGAAATTCGCTGAGTCGTCAATGGTGTGTTCTTGCTCCCACGCTGTACGGCATTTTCTTTGCTCTGCTTCTGAGGCACGCTTTCAAGACGAGAACACAAGGAATTTACATACGCCCGCGAAGTGATGTCAAGCTTTTCGACCTGAACCTGTTGGGCAGACCGCATTGCGTTACAAAGATGTTTTCAAAAGACATGAAAGCTCTTGGCATTGACCACGCGAGCTGGGAAGAACTTGCACTTGACCGCTCAATTTGGAGGCATTGTGTAAAGCATCGTCTGCAAGCTGGGGCAGAGCATATACAGCTCTTGGCTGCTGAACGCAGATCACACCGCTGGCGTATAACTGACGCCCTACAACAGAGTTTTGACCATCGTTGTCAGCACTGCGGGAGAGATTGATCCTCCCAATCAGACTGTTTAATCATTCATAAAGCTGTAAAACATGAAATTCATGTGATAGTGATGTAATTCCATGGTCGACATCGACCGAAGGAAGCTAACAACATCATTTTTAATATCAATGTATATTTGTTAATTTCGATACTAAACTGAAATGAACATTCCAGTCATGTTGTTGATCCCAAATTAGAAATACTTCGATATTGCGAGCGATGAGAAACGAGAGCGCTTATATTCTGTCTTCTCTTCACGAAACTCCAACAAAGTTTGACACCTCCAGCTTATTCAATTTTAATCACGAAATGGATTTAAACCAAAAGCTTTTTGACGCGGCAATTACTGCAAAAACGTTCTATCAGGTTACTGGTTCTACAAGGATTTGTTATGAAGATGACGATAATGCTCTGATATGAGATTCTTATGGTATAGCCAAAACGATTTTTTTTCTCGCGAAAAGAAATGATTTCGGCTTCTTTCTCTAAAGCTGGGCGTAGTGATATTGAGGTTCAACGACTTACCAACGTCTAGCAACCGGTCAGTATCATGTTACACCATAATACAGACAAAACATTTGACGACACAAATCCTACGAGCCCTTTAGAACCGAAAATAAATTATGTTGTAATTCATTTGAGTTCATGCCAGCCATCCGTAGCACAATCAATCAAACATCTATTAATAAATATTGATTGAGGTAGCATGAATTTCGTTAACCGAATAAATCGTGTAATGTTCATTCAGTGAATAAACCAAAACAATGTCGGGTGTTAATCCTGGTCCCAAATAAACAGGCTAATTTTTATGGATACACCTTATCACAAAGATTCTACAGAAGCCTGGATTTCTAGACAACCTCAAATGTCGGGCAGAACATGACTTGTGAAATCGAGTTGAAACATTATTATAATTGCACATTAATCATTTGAGCTTCATGATGAACTTTTGATGTATGTTACCGTTGATAATTTGATAGTGATGATTGCCAAGTGGTGATTGCTTTAGATTCCATTCATATAACATTTGTAATCGATTTGAGAGCTACATCTATACTGTATCTGGCAACTGTATATGCAGCATAAACTAGCTTAATACGCACATTTGCTGTCAAATATCCGATCCTGGATGCTTTTCCAATAATCTATATTAAAAGGACGCAATCATGACACAAGTCTGTCAGTTGATATAATGCACGTGATTATAGGTTTGATCAACAAAATCGCTACTCCATGTGCGAAGATATTTCAATGTTTGTATTAATATAGAAAGGTTGGTAACCTATTTTTTAAACTACCATATAAATCTTTAACCGGAATTCATTTCTAAAACAACTAATGCAAAAAATTGAAGATTGATTTTGATAAGATGTTCCGTCTTCCATTATATTCGACCTTGCGTAAAATCGAATTAACTTCACCACTCTTGAGAGAGTTTCAACGATGTGAAAAAACGATGCTCTAAACGTCGGCTGGTCACGGATACAGTGATTAGTGACATTATTTCCCAATGAATGATTTATTTATTGTAACAAACATGCTGTCGAAAAATATTTCCAATGGTTCAGGATGCCTATGCAACATCGTCTAAATTTCAAGTTATCGTTTACCCATGAGTAGTGCCACAATGAATTAAATTGTCACAAACACAAGTATACCAATATCGCAAGGATTTCAACCACGATATTACTAATCCAAAAAGTGGATTTTTTCATCCGTATATTAGATAAAATAGATTAATAAATGTTTTGCTTTTCAGCGTTTTATGACTCGATTTAAAGTCATGAAAACTAGTGAAATCTACTTCCACACAAATGGTGCTTAGGTTGGAAGTTCGGCAGCAACTGAATGAAAGTTATTACAGACAATGTTTCTTATATCTCTATGGTATATTTAATTACAGAAAGCACATAATCACTGCATATGTCGTGTATGTTTCCGATCATGGAACATCTATACAATCTTCAGTTTTACTGCCATTGTCAGTCACATAAATGTCGACACATGAAATCATTTATTTTTGCATTGATTGTCACTTTTTTTCCTTTGCAGGTGTCCAAGCTAGTATTTGAAGCCTACTGCTACCGCATTGAAGCATTTTGCATTCAAGTGTGGTTTTGAACATCTCTAATTAACTTTCACTAACATCGGGATATATGTGGCAGTTTGAGTCGGGATCTGTCTTGAGTAGGTACGCATTCAGCAATACGTTCTCGATATCAGCCTTGCATTTCAGTGTTACCTTGAGAAAGCTAGGTTGACCAATATGAGTTGAAGTTGAGTGGCGTGTTAGACTATTCACTTTATCTGCGATTACATGTTCAATTTGCATTACTGGCAAAGTGGAGTCCATTTCTCTACGTCGTGTTTCTGTTTGCCATCAAACAGGCGTTCTTGGGACTTGCTAACGTTTGTACATATCACGTATGGAGAGTTCTTTTCGCCTACCGGAAAGTCAGATCTTTTCAAATTTAAAGCAATTGGGGCTTGACTTTGTGATTTAGGTAAAGCAATTTTGGAGTGTACAGCTGAGGTCGACCTTAAAAGTATTTCTCTGTAAGACTTTCCTACAACTGATTCCAAAACGGGATTAACCCTGTTTTCTTTTTGGCACACCACTAGCCTTAGATTCAGATTCCTTCGGTGGTGGCACCGAAATCGTTGTATTGATGTGATGGTTTATTTCAGTGATCACTTGAGTGCTCACATGATTTGTCAATATTTCCTCCACACGTCGAAGGCTCAACTCGAAACTGGCCAATCTATTTTTTAATTTGACTTCAAAAGTATCGGCACCGTGCAAGGATTTAGCTCTGCAACGAACGCAGACACAACAGGCGCCTAGAACCTTATCATTATTTATTAATACTATCTAATCTGGGACTAAATTACGGTCAAATTTACCATGGATTTTACCCATACACAGAAAACACGTTATGACTTTACCCGCCATGGGACTCACCGGTTGTTCACATGCTTTGGACGTGACCTCGGGACAATTTTGCATATCGAGATTCGTCCAATCAGCTGGGCCGGCCGTGACCATTGTTGTGCGTTCGCACTAAGGTCAAGTTGGTTCCATGTCGCTGTCACAGCTTGATCGATCGATTTTTTATGCGTATGTTGGATCTCGTGATGCGGGTCGATGTGGCTGCTTTGGAACTCGTAATTTCGTCATTTTGCAAATAATCCACTATAATTCGTTAACCACACACGGTAGAAGACAAAGAATCACGATGTTCAAATACAGAATCACAAAGTGATTACTAGCCAATCGCTAGAGGCGCTTATATCTCCGTCGCTTACACACTTCTACCGGTTTCTCGCTGTTTGAGGTCTTCTGGTGAGTAAGATCCGGTTTAGTGAGCCTTGAAATATTGCTTAAGAGGTATACAAAAATACATGTATACCACTGTTATATAAAGCCATTACAAAGAATCACCCTGTTCAAATACAGAACACATTGTGATATGTGGCCAAGAACTCGAAGCGTTTTTGAAAGACCAATGTATTGTGGTGCTTTATTTGCAACACTTACACAACACTACCGTTTTCTGGCTGCTCACCATCATCAGGTGTAGACACTAAGTTCAGTTACAGTGAGCATTGAAACAGTGGTAAAGCAATAAACAAAATTATACTTTATGCCAATGTTATATAAAGTTGTTACACCGAACCAATATTTTGATATACAGATTCCCATTACCATTGTTTCAATGCTCAATGAAATCGATTTTACATCAAAGCATGCAAAGGCTAGTTAATCGTTCTTAATTATGATTTACTCTCAACTTAGGTTAAGTAGATAAGTCGGCCAAATCATTGTCTTACAATGGGCTTCGACCTCAAATATCAAAATCTGTCCTGAGATTTGAATTCGACCTATGTGTCATAACGATCCTGAACTGGAAAAATACTTTATGGGAGAACAAAACTCTGGATCGATTTCGGCAGTAAACGATAAATTGGCAGCACATATTGCTCCAAAAGCTTCGGTGAACAGCATACTAACATGAACTCTATACAAGCCGCATTTGACGTCAGATTCATACGCGAAATCCTCATACAAAAACGCGAACTTGCAACCGTAAACTCGGTGTAATAAAGGAAACACACATATAACATGGACAGTAAATATGCTCACTAGATACTACTCGTGAAATAATTTAATTGCCAATGCAGTTTGTCTTTCGGATATTTGATTCCTTGATGAATTGCAAAGATCGCTTAATAAAATTGTCTATTCTGACTGCTTCCAATCACACACTCAAGCACACCAAGGAATTTTGCTCATGTAATACGTACAGGTAAATAACTTAAATGACATGGAAGAGAGAGTTTGCAGTTTGGCTGTTTGCCGTCATTGGGACCATTTTCCAAATATTCCAAACGTTTAAGACTCACTTAGAACAAAAACCCAAATTTGCTTCTTCCTATAAATTTCGCAACCTTATGATATCAACATTGTGCTCTACTACATCATTGTCATCTTGTATTAGATAAGCTAGTGTGCTCGAAGTGCACTAGTGAATAACGTCAATCAAGAGCTTTATAGTGTCAGACAGAAAATCACCATACGTTCAAACGCAAGACTAGGAATCCCTAACCCTCACTTGTAAGCGAAGGGATGTGAGCACGACAATATATTGGTCTCTTATAAACGAGCGCTTGGCAAGGAATCACATCGTGATTCTGAGTTTGAACATCGTATTTCTTTGTGAGAACCCTATATAACAGTGGCATACATGTATAACTTTGTTAAACACATTACCACTGTTTCAAAGCTCATTCAACCTGATCTTATTGTCTTTACCTGATGATGGGAAACAGCCAGAAACCGTAAGTGTATTGTAAGGGGTGGGAATGTGAGCTTCACAAAACATTGGTCGTTTATGAACACCTGGTTGCTTGGCCAGGAATCACTTTGTGATTCTGTTCTTGACCATCGTATTTTTTTAAGAACCCTTTATAACAGTGCCATAAAATTATAACTTTGTTTTAAAAAATAGGATTAATAATTATCAATTTATAAATGTGCAATACTGTCAGGTTGCCTATGTTCTCTGCATGTTTCATTAAAACCTGGTAATTGTAGCACTTCATCTATACTCCTTCTATCTTGTTTTACTCATAATATAAATATCCTCATTTCCTTTATCCAGTGTCTGTTGTAAACACATTTACCATAAAAAATTCCAAAACATTAATAAATAATTTTACCGATATATATTTACAACTGTGCATTGGTGTCATGTTGCTTAGGGTGTAAGCATGTTTCATTAAAACAAAGTCGTAATGTGTATTGTAGACCCCTTTCATACTTCATACATATTTATCTCGATCAAAACAATCCAGTCCTTCTACTGCTTTCCATCGAAAGGGATTTTGGACGTTCGATTGTCTCGTTAGCCGCTCACTGTCCTC
Organism: Atriophallophorus winterbourni; assembly: GCA_013407085.1. Taxonomy (NCBI): domain Eukaryota; kingdom Metazoa; phylum Platyhelminthes; class Trematoda; order Plagiorchiida; family Microphallidae; genus Atriophallophorus; species Atriophallophorus winterbourni. Next base: position 31,803 of record JACCGJ010018281.1, on the reverse strand, counting down.
TGAAACTGAACTGAACTGATATAAAAACAAAATTCCTGAACATCAAAATAAATTGATTATGCCTTTATTATCTATTTATAACTGTGCTTTTCTATTTTTGAAAATTCTATCCTGATGAACTCTCACCATGCTGGTAAAGAGAATGTGTTTCATTCATTTTCAGTCAATCTACCTGAGAACTCGCAGTTTTAATGGCTGGAAGATTTCACCAGCGACGTACGACATCCGCGGGTCCTTTAACGAAACGGATTCAATGCAATCGGTGGACTGATCTTGCCTCCAATTCCCTAGAATTCGGGAATGTTAATCATTCTACCCAAAAGTGCTCTAATTCTGCCCTGGTGCAAAATATATCTAACCTCATTCGAGCCATTTCTTTCAGTTTCCACAAATTATATGACGTTCAAATAACTGACTACCTCGCATTACCCATTATTTGATTGAAGACAATTTCAATGTTGAAAATAATGCTTTTCAATCATTTTTCTACGGCAAACCAATCTAATCATTTGCTTTATTTTCTACGTACATTTTTTGTTCTCATCCTCTTGCACACTTATTCTCTCGTTTGGATATTCTATCTGAATGAAGTTTCATTATTATGGAATATCTTAAAACTTTTTCAAATCAATGGTGGCTGCCATTTCCAATGAGGGCAATTTTTATTGATTTGAAAGTCCCCATTATTTTGCTTTACACATTTTGATAACTTGATCAGGTATTTCATGCCTGGGTCACCAAGAATGAATTATTATTAATCTCTAGGCTCAGAAAATGCGTTGTTCATACAAATCCGATACATCCCTAGAAAGAGAAAATCTTCAGACCATTCAAACAGTGTGCCGTCGATATTCATTGACTTCAGATTCGCAATCAGACGGTCAATCGAGCGACCAGATTTCTTTCAGTGGTATGTCAGAGAAGATCGCCCACCAAATTTCTTCCGTTTATGATAGTCATCTTGAATTCTCAATTCACCAATAGGTTAGAAAAGGAATTATTGAGTTTCAAAGACATCACGAAGATCATAACAACTAATTAATTATAGATAAAAATCATGAGATAATAAAGGCCACAGTCTCTTCTTGAAACCCCTTACAGAAATGGAACACACTAAACAAATACTTACGAACATTAGACCTAGCATGTCGCTTGGATGACCTCGTGTACCCACACTTGGTGCGAGAGCTCACATATCCCTTGGATGAACAGTACTGAAACCTGTCATGATTTTGAAGGTTTCAATCTGGTCATCACGTAGCCGCATTCTTTTCAGTGAGAAGAGATCTAGAGTCAGTAATTGTTCCTCAATGCGACCTAGCCGATTGCTCTCCAGTCATACAAGTAGCTAGGCACTGAACACATTCAAGTTCTTCAATATCTTTATTTTCATTTAGGTGGCCATGCTTCAACGCAATACTCGAGATGTAATCTCACGACTGCTTTGTACAATGGTATGAAAATATCAGGAAACCAGCAGGAAAAAACTGATCGAAGGAAAATTAGCACTCTCATTGCGCGTTTTGCAGCAGCTGCGCATTGATCAGCCCAATTAAAGTCCACTGAATCCTCTAAACCTAAATTACGAACTTTCGGTGCCCCATTTATCTCAAGTATATCATCTGGTCCAGAAGCCTCAAGCTTCTCAATGGCAATAGACAAGAAATAACTTTCTGTAAAGTTAACTGGTATATCCCATGAAGCAGACAACTCGATGACCATTTCGATGTTCTCAAAAGATTTGTTCGTTTGGCAATTCGACGAAATTCTCATCATTATCAGTGGCGTACAAGCGTTACTTGATTACCGTTTTTCTACTGTTTCAAGCGCATGTGGATCCTGATCACACTCTCGCTACCTGATCAGTGCAAACAGCACGAAACCAGTCGTGGGATGTGTAATTGAAATGCATGCAAATGAGCTTTCTCGTTCATGGTCTAGTGTTTAAAACCCATTGACATGAGTGTGGACACATTTTATTGAACAGCTTTGTCGTACCAACCTTATCCAACAGTGGCATACACGTGCAACTTGTCTTAGTTTGACCTGTTTGCAAAGCTGCTTATTATCTTTACAATCGATTAGACACGAAAAATGTGAAACTCTCTCACTTCCCTGTGATTATACCTCTCTCTCATCCTCCGTACACAAATACACACACTAGTGAAGCAATTGTAAAAGTGGCGAGTTCTTAAAAGCACATCTTTAAAACAATCTGAGCGCTCGTTTCAACTCGGTCGACAATAGCTCTGTGGTACATGATACTGATACTGAAACTGCAATTGAGTAAAATTTGGGAGTTAAAATCATTTAGCGTGTGAAATCCTTAGTCACCCTGTTCCACCGTTGGATATCTAGAGGCATTTCAACATGTAGGGCATTAACCTGGTACACAGCTACTCATTACATTTTTTTTCTACAGTTATGTAAAAATTACGTAGGGTATAAAGTGTTAACAGAATTGTGGATGATATTTTGAAAGGACTCTCTGTTGCCATAAACTAGATAAGCGTTTAAATATATAATATTACACCTATTGTTATCGCACACAAGATTGCATTATAGTTCCAATTTCCATGATGTACCGATGATACAATGTATTGAGAGAGATTGTTCCAAGCGATACCAACAAGAACCAAAACGATTTCTTCGGAAATTTGTGTGAAACCTTTGTAGAACGAGTTCACATTATCGGCTGCGTAAATTTGATGGTTTGTTGTTCAACACAAACAGAACTGAGAATTGATGATTTTAGGGGGACGGAATATGTTATTGTAGGATTACTTTTCAGTGTCCGTTGACATTTATTGGTTAACAAATCAAGTTGTGCACTGGTTGTGAATAAGGTACATCAAACAGACCTTCCATTGTGACGCGAAGTGTATAAGAGTTTAGTGCTACTCACAAGCTTCCGAATGATACGCAGAACACCGCCCTTCGGCACAACACCAGGAGCGCCAACATCAAGGGCCGAATTGACCAATGTCAACAATTGTGAACCCGTGATTATTCTGGTTTCGTAATATTTGAATTTGGAGCGCTTTAGCGGCAATATTTTTGTAAGCATAGAAAGATGGTGAGCTTCAACCGCGACCAAGCAAAATGAATGTCATCTTGGTCGGTCAAATGAGCCTGTATCGGGAGGGCATGAACCATACCGGCTGGTTTGAAACCGATTGACAAGTCAGATCTAAGTGAAACCCGGGAGAGGCATGTTTTATGACAGTGTTGTGTGTGCTTGATTTGTTTATATCAGATAGGAATATATTTCGTTATTTGTCTTGAGAGTAAATTGTTTGGACAATCGACTTACTCTTCTGTTGTAGGATTCCTGGGTGAACATGATTATCGCTTGAGACTGTTACATGGAGCTTCATTCACTCGCCACAAAGAACGCAAATACCACACATATTTCTTCGAAAATAAAAACAAGCATATCTCTTCTAATGACGTTTTAATTTCATCTAATGCATTTGAGAACTTAATTTAAGCGGCAAAGCAAATCGAATCTCAGCATTAATCGTGTTTATGAGACAAAAGGTTTAGGATAGCTGAGGTATAGCAGATAAGCATATAGAAAAAGAATAAAGGAGAGGTAATCGCAAATAAAAGTATCACCTTCAGAGTTTGGAGCACAAAAGAAATATGAAGATTTAGGACATAAATTATCGACATATTTCGTTTATCGATACTACTTATAAGTACCGTATCTTTTATAGTCTTCTTCTTCTAATTCACTAAAATTAAGTGCCTCCGGAAGAGACGAGATTTGAGTTTGCATATTAAAGGAAGGATGTACTCGACCTCGGTAAGGACAGTATTGCTATACGGGAGTGAATGTTGGACAGTTCGCGCAGAAGATGTTAGGAGGCTTGAGGTGTTCGAACAACGTTGTCTGCGATGGATTGCTCACGTACGGTAGCAACACCACGTTTGGAACTCTGAGGTCATGCTCCGCGTCTTAGGAATCAACGGCACTAGCCTTAAGACAGCCATTACCGACGTCGTCTCCGCTGGTTGGGGCACGTCCTGCGAATGAAACACGAACGGTTACCACGCCGATCGCTTTTGCGTCAGCTGGTACAGACTGGAAAAAAGTGGCTGGTGGTCAGCCACTAACATGAAAGAGTGGCTTGAAAAGGCTCACTCCTGGTTTAGCCCGGGTCGGGCGAGCGCGCTTGCCTGGATGGGGTGCAGGAGAAGGTGAGAGTGTATGGCTCGAAACATTGGCAACGATAGTAATGAACCGGCATCAATGGAAAGAGTGCATCATCTCTATTATTCCCTAACATTTTCCTATCGTTTAAAAACTATATTGAAAAAATTTTCTTAAAATGACGTGTGCAAATGGACAAAAAAATTATCCACTGTTCTCTTTTCACTGTGTTCTTTGCTCACTGTTTCTACCCAATTTTTACCCCGACCCGCTTTTTTCAATTCATTGTTTCAGTTGAACGGCACTATATCTATATAAGATTGAGAATATAATATATATTATATATATATATATATATATATATAACATTTATTTGAAAATCAGACACGTATGTGTTGCATAGCGATTTCATGACACCTGTGTATTCAACAGGACTATACGTGACATTACATGTTTATAAATTATTCATATATTTTTATTCCGTCCGTGTCTGATTTACTTGGAACGGTTTACCTTCTACCGTTGCTCATAACACTAGCTTTCATGACTTTAAAACGGGATTAGACGATTTTTTGAATTATTCGTTTCTCAAATATTTATATACTATGTAATCTAACCGCTTATCTAGTTTTTATAACGTAATGTTTTTAAATTTCTACCATCCAATGGTTATTGTTAAGTTTTTTGCTTTTTAGATCATTAATACCCTGAATTATCTTGAATGGTTCCAAGGTTATCACGGGGGGAGCGGTTTTAGAGATAAGCTCTCAATTCCAAAAATGCTCAAATGACGCGCGTCTCACAGCCTCTGACAACCACGTCCAGCTCCTGGTCTGCATTCGTAGTCCTTTGTGACCCGGCGGAATTGCTTCTACTGACAGGAGAAAGGGCGAAAGCGGCCGACTAGCGCCTTAAAACCAGCATGCTCCGGACAGGTGGAGCTCGTAAGTCTATGAAGGCGGTCCACCTAGGTGAAGGAAAACCCTTCTCTCAAACATCCACTGCCTTGTAGCTACAGCATTCATGGAAAAGGATTCATGAGTCAAACTCGAGGAAAAGTCCGGAGTCCCGTTTGGCAGTCTGACGTTTTATTCAACTTCGTCCAGCCAACACCTGCGACGGTATTGTTGTCCAAACGTATCAGCCTAGCTGTTCCTTTGGTTCCGGTGAAGCCGTAGAGAGGGAACTCTTGCTGCATGGAAAATGGCTAGTTCTCCATATTGAACTGCCCTGGCGTACATCACAACACACCAATGAAGAGGACACTCCATTCCGCGTCTACGTATAATAACCCGGAAAGCAGCAGATACCGGTTAAAAGCTATAACTCGACTGGCGTAGACCTCCGCCCTGGGGCTGCTTCCGAGGGTGGGAGAGATTTCTAGGTCTCGTTGGTCAAGTTGAGTTGCCCCCAGTCAAAAATGTACCGTCTCGACACGGTTTGCTATCCTTATTGAGTGCATGGGGATTAGAAATCACCAGCGAAAAGAATTGCAGAACAACAAAGGTCAGTGCTGAAACTAGGAACCTGGAACGTCGGGTCCATGTTTCCGGGATTTCATGACGACGTCTCGACTATCAGCTGTGATTTACAATGAGCTAAAACGGCTGAAGGTCGACGTGCCTGTCCTGCAAGAGACGCGATCACCAGACACTAGTATGTTAACAGAAAGAGAATACACATTTCTGGAAAGGAAGGGGTTCTGATGAGCCTCGACCGCATGGAGACGGGTTCGCCATGCGAAATAGCCTACTAAAAGCAGCAGAACTGAGCGGCAGCGGGAGCGAACGCATTTGGACTCTAAATCTGAAGTGCATTACTGGTACCGTTACATTGGTCCACGCGACGCTTGCAAAAAAAGACGTTATTATCATAACCTCAAAACAGTCCTCAAATTGTGCCACAAGAAATCTGTGTAGTGGTATTGGGTGATTTTAATGCCAGATTACTAATCTTGATTAAAATGTCTCTGAAGGTTAGGTGTAGGTAAACCAACGAAAATGGACAACGCCTTTTTAGAAATGTGCACACATTTCAATCTTCGTGTCAGTAACACATTCTTTCAAACAAAACCACAACATAAAGTCTCTTGGAAACATCCTCGCTCTAAGAATTAGCATCATCTTGATCTTATTCTTGTTAGGCGCACTAATATGGGAAGCGTGCTTCTTACCAGATCATATCAAAGCGCATAATGCGACACTGATCATTCAGTGGTTTGTGCACAACTGAAGCTTCCCCACACGAGATTTCACCGCACCAAATCGTCTGCTAAGCCTAGGATAGACTTCACTCGCATGTTTGAACCTAATCTATCCGCGTGATTTGCAAAAGCCTTCACAGCCGAGTTCAACGAGACAACCATACTCGAATCGGCTTCAGAAAACTCGGAATAGATCAAAAGCTGCATATGCCGAGTCGCACTTTCTACTTTCGGTCCGAAGAAAGCTCAAACGAGCGACTGGTTCGATGACTGCTGTGTAGTTCAAAAACGGCCACTATTCTTGAAGTTAAAAAGTATGCCAACAGATGAAAATTTACGACTTCTAAGAGCAGCTATAAATAAGGTCCAACAGTCTGCAAGATTTGCAAATGACTATTAGACTGAAATTAGCCTAAGTATTTAAAACGCTGTGGATACTGGAAATTTTCACTGTATGTATGATGGGATCAAGAGAGCCATCGGTCCAAACAAACTTAAAACGTCTCCCATTAAGTCTGTATCTGGTAACACGATTGTCGACAAAACTCAGCAGATGAGAAGATGGGCAGAGCACGTTTCCTCTCTCTACCCTAGGGACAGTACGGCTTTACCGCATTTACCAGAAAATGTCGAGCGTTTGCCAACCATTGAATATCAAGATACTCTCCATACACTTGATGAGCTCAATATGGCTTAGCGAATGGGGAGTGCGTCCCACATAAGATGTCAGACACGAAATTCAAGAATATGGATGATCAGGGCGACTGAAACAATTACTGAGGAATCTCCATTTTGAATGTAGTATGCAAGTTGTTTTTTTTAAATCTTTCAGACCGGGCTAAAAGCTTTAGCTTATTGACTCCGAATCTTCATGTGGCTTCCGCTTGAGAGGATCAACCGCTGTGATGATATTCTTCCTGAGACAACTTCAAGAAAATTGTCCGGAAAAACATATGCCATGTCGTTATTGATTTAACGAATGCATTCGACTAAGTCAACAGAGTGGTTCTTTTCGAAATGCTTGATCTGATAGGCTGCCCGCAAGCCTGCTCAAACTTGTTATTTTATTCCACTCGGGCATGAATGTTTCATTCCGTTTAAACAGTTTCAGGTCAGAAGACTTTGAAATTCGCCGAGTCGTCAATGGTGTGTTCTTGCTCCCACGCTGTTCGGCATTTTCTTTGCTCTGCTTCTGAGGCACGCTTTTAAGACGAGAACACTAGGAATTTACATACGCCCGCGGAGTGATGTCAAGATTTTCAACCTGAACCTGTTGAGAGCACAAACCAAAGCACGGAATGTGATAATCTCTGACCAGCTGATTTCCGACGATGCAGCCTTTATTTCTCACTCTCAAAAGAAGCTCCAGTCGCTAATTGACTGTTTTTCGTCGGCATGCAAAGACTTTGGTCTAATAATCAGCATGAGCAAGACCAAAGTCCTTGATTCAACCATTGCGGATAACCGCTCGCTAGACACGGAGATTGAAAAGCGTGTTGGCAGAGCAGCTGTGCTTTTGTCCCGGTTGAACTCTCGTGTTTGGGGTAACCGCAAGCTGACTGTAAAGACAAAGATGATGGTATACATCGCGTGCGTACTAAATGTTTGACTATAAGGCAGTGAAACCTGGGCCACCCACGCAAGACACGAACGGAAGCTGAATGCTTTTCATCTACGAAGCATCCGTCGTATCTTGAACATATCGTGGATGGACAGAGTGACTAATGCTGAAGTGCTTTCAAATTGGTCTACAGAGCATGTTCACCCTATCACGATAGCGCCGCCTGCGGTGGCTTGGTCATGTCTATAGAATGGAAAATGGTCGTATTCCGAAAAGATCTACTCTATGGTTGCAAACTTTATTTTCATGAATATGGACTCCCGATCGGTCTTCAATATTTTCAAATAGATATGAAAGCTCTTGACATTGACCACGCGAGCTGGGAAGAACTTGCTCTTGACCGCTCACATTGAAGGCATTGTGTAACGCGTGGTCTGCAAGCTGGGGAGGAGCAGATGCACCTCTGGGCTGCTGAACGCAGATCACGCCGCCAGCGTGCAATTGATGCAATACAACCGAGTTCTGCCAATCGATGCAAGCGCTGTGGAGAGATTGTTCCTCACGAATCGGACTGTTTAGTCATTCGAAAAGCTGTGGAACATGGAAAAATCATGCGATTATGATGTACATCCATGATCAATATCGACCGAATTAGTCAACAACAACAACAGCATCTTTAATTAACAAATCGAGGAACATACTGGTAGCTCAGAATTACGATGTTCACTGATTGCGGTGTAACTAGCGCATGCTTCGTCAACAAGCTAGCTAACATAATCAGCCAGAAGCTATTTGCAATCAATACGGGAATAAAAAATTGATCGTCTTTCATTAATTCTTCACTATTATGCATCCGAAAGATAGATCATTGCTCATGTATATTTTGTGCAGTAAAAGTAACTATTAGAGCTGTTGTGAGATCATCAATCTTTGTGACCTTATAAAAAAGCGCATGATCCTGATGTCATTGGTCGGTCTTTGATTCGGTCATGCTCAAAATTATTTTTCTACGATTGATTTGACCCATTTTTAACGTTTCTATGTTAGTAAAGTATATTTTGAACCCCGCACGCTCTGAAGGCTGTGTTTCAAAAAAATTGAACTATGTAATTATTGCTTCGCAAGGCAAGATTGATTCAAATGAACTCTGAGAAAATCGTTCAGCCAAAACTTTTATCTATTCTCCTTGGTAGACCAACCCAAAGATTTTACGGATTTTTAAGATGGGACCAGCAATCCAAATCTTTCCATTTATCACTGATCATTTCCAAAATATGTTCTCTTAAATCAATTTGCATTTTAAAATGGAAACTCTATGGGCTAATCTCTTTTTAATTACGGGAACGCCTTTTGTTTAAGCTGATAAAGCATTTCCGAGTGGGTTGTCACAAAGTCGGCTAAATTCTGGGTTTTGGAAAATGATATTCAATAGCTTTACACCAGAAACCTTACTCTGGATGTTGAATACCTCCGTGAACTGTGCTATCGAAAATACAAGCTTGTAAACTATGGTTACGTTGAGATGTTTAACTTCGCCGTATGATATCTACTCGTGGAACGATGTAATCATATGTGACAGGAATCTATATACTCGTCTGTAAATTTACAATCTGAAACTGCTATACAATACTTAAAGACCCTTCGGAGTGACCTCGTATAGGCCTTTAAAACCATTCGCATTGAATGTACTTCTCTGAAGAAAAGTCGTGCAAGCGCTTCGGTAACATTACATTCTCGAACCAATATTCGCCATCATTTTTCTATCTTAGAGAAAGATTCACTCTCAAAATCTTTGCCTTAAAAAACTTTACGATCAATAGTGATGGAATTCTACGCCTATGTTTGAAATTTAAGCGACCTATTTTACTGTTTTCTCAATTGAATTAGATCCTTTTCTAATATATTTATGAAAAGTATTGCCATTTTACTATGCAACCATCGCATAAAAAGGCTCACAGAATGAACCAGTTTATCACTAGGCCATAGCAGATGATCCGTAGGCCACGTTGCATACAAACATCGGGTAGATTTACTGCGGTATCGAATTAAGTTCTATTTTCTAATTTCTATTCCGATTCAATCGGAATATCCAATTGAACGAATAGATGGGCGATAGGTTCTCAGAACGTCCTACAAGGCAGTCCACCACCGGTTAAGTTTTCATTCGTGCGTTCAAATTAATTTCATTTTGACGACAAATTGACTTGATCAGGCTTGTCTTGAGTGTTCGGTGGTGTACGTGTGAGGCCTTATGTCATTTGCCTTGACACGGGCCGTGGCAAGCTGCGTTAAGGCGATTGATCTTGTTTTTGCCTCCCTGACTTGGCCGCTTGGCCGCTATTCTATCTATCTGCTGTTGGAGGTGGTAAGGCCATCTGGAGGTTTTATATGCAGTGCTTCTACACCGTGCTTTCTGTTTGGTCTATCAACCTTGATTTGAACAAATTTTATTTAACATTGCACCTATTGATTGTGATTAATTTTATTTTCATTCTCGCTTTCGTTTTCGAAAAATAGTTTCAAATACATGACATTAAAGTGTTCCACCGGAATGAATGTTTCCATTGATCGATCAAAACAACATTCCCGATGCATCAAGTCACTTTCACAAATCCTTAAATCTCGCTTCAATTACAAAAGCTAAACAGCAAACATTATCCTTGCCAATATTAAAATCCCAAAGTACAAGACATCATTCCCGATTCAACTATGGTAACAAAATGTATCCTACCAAATAATGAATACATACACTAAAACTTTCACGTAACTAACCAATTAAGCGTTCTCATTAGATAGCGTTTCCGACGTGAAATAAATACAAACTTACCCGGCGCACACACCCTTCCTCCAAGCAAGTGCACAATCTGCTAGATTTGCTTGTATATGTGTGCGTGTGTGCCTCGGGCGACTTCTACTTGTTCTTTCGCTTGTAGCCTAGCAACGTGTTCCGCGACATTACTGTAATTGCATGCGCAAATCACGCTGGTACGCTGCCCACACGGCTGCATCACTTATTGTCCTCGAACCGATCCTCGTCGTTCCATGCAACGTTACACAAGATGGGCCGCCAATTAGGGTATGCTTCGTATGCGAATCAAGCACACACGAGGTGCGCTTCTTGTGAGCGGAGATGATACTATTGTAACTAACGTCGCTCGAACGAGGTAGAGGTAGTTTGTGGTAATCAAAGTTTCAGGAATCGTGGTTTCGTGGGAAGTGAAACGGTATAGGGTGTGTTGGAATAGAATAATACATGAGTCATCAGAAAAGGCGCAGAATACAAATTTTTTACAACCGTTTTATGGAGAATGGGGGTTTTGATGGAACGTGGGACAGAGACATATTGTCTTGAATATTAGAGATTCGTACAAAAGATTTGTTGTTGAAAATGGTGATGAGGTTTCGAAATGAGAATTTCCAAAAAGGGATGATTCATGGTATCAGGCTGTGTCATATATATGTGATGTAATATTTTGTTGCTTTACAGGTCTTATTGAGTCTCACACAGTTTACACTTCAAACTGAATCTATATTAGCTTTATAGATTGACAATTTTTTCAGATTAATTTCTGGTTAATTGGAGGACGAATATGCAACTTGTTAACTGGATAAACATAATGTTTATTTTGTTGTATACTAGTGTGAAGATTATAGTTTCAAATGCTCACTTTTGAAACTCATAATCGGATGTCATGAACACTGTCATCGGAAAATATTTTCTATAAAACAGCGGTTCATATTTTTTTAATTTCGTTCGAATTCACGCAACACAATGCTTACAAAAAGCGCACTCAATGCACGCCAGGTTTCTGACTGTTCTTTGTCATCACGTGAAAACGGTTCATTGAGACTTGTTTCATCGTTGCAATGATTACTGAACATCCATCAGCGAATCATAGAATGATAGATTGATTCGAAGACGGAATTCGGTGGTTTAATTGAATAATAATTATCCCTATGGTTTGGAAAGAACTTCCTCTTGACTGTTTATTTTGGAAGCCCTGAGTTAAGTGTCATCTGAAAGCTGGGGAAGAGAAGATACAACTGTCGTCTGTTAATCGTAGATCACGCCGCCGGCATGCAACTGACGCCGATCGACCGAGTATTGCCTATCTCTGCGAGCGCTCTGGGAGAGATTGTCACCCACGAATCGGACTGTTTAGTTATTCTAAATGCTGCGAAGCATGAAACCATCTTGCGCTTGTGATGTACATCCTTGATCGAGATTGACCGAAGGAGGCCAACAACAACACCCATCAGTTAAAGATAGTAGTATCACGATCCTTATGCTTTCACTTGGATTTTTAAATGATTGTTAAAAAAGAAATTGCATGAAACACTGACAGATTTGCCTGCTGGGAAGCTTTTGCCCTTAGCGTTATTCCTGAATTTGTTGCCAAAAAATAACGCTTAGTAAAGAAAGGTTGCAGAATGTTTTCGTCAAAATTATCGACCCCCTAAAACAGTAAATATTATGAAACTGTCATAGGAACCCAGCCTGACACGAGTTAACAACACGAAATCGGACTTGAGTGTGATGCGAGGACATTTATTTGGTTTGTAACAACTTACACGCAACTCCGTCATAACGATTTGAAGTATTCAATCCATTTCGACTTCTGTAAAGAGAACAAAAAAGATCTGAATGACATTGTTCGCGTAAACGAATACTAACCGAAATGGGAAAAAGACGGACAGGGAAATAAACAAAGGGAAGATTCAAATGACTGATTCAAATGAACAATTACATCATTAGACTCAAAGTATTACGAGTAAAGTTAGTGAGTTGTGTATGTATACGGAGGGAGTGTGATGTTGGTTTGTTCCTTATCGCTTGAGTGGCTCTTTGAGTGTAGTCTGAGTTGTAAAAACAAAATCACAACCATGCCAGAAGAGTGTTTTAGTAATCTTCGAGACATCTAACGCCAAGCCTCCAGTTGCAAGCTTAAGTTGAAACAACATTTTTTTGTTGTATCACTTATTTTCCTAGATAATTTCCATGGAATTCCATCAATAGCACGTCAAACCTTGACTTGTCATCCCAATTGCCTCACCCGAAATCTCTATCTATGCTTGAATGTTCCTGTTTTCTCACTCAAGGACAACTAATTGATTATATGGCAAGCAATAGCTTTATCTTTCAATGTTTCTAATACAATTTCCTACACATACATTATTTTAGTGAAGGTAGTGAAGGTCATATTTTATTCTGTTTACAAGATTTAACTGAATGCGGTACCATACGAAAAAATTGGTTTTGGTTTATTCTATCCTGAAACGCGTTCATGTTTTCACTCAGACACAAATCGATGTTGGGAAACATTTTCCAAGTGGGACAGAAAACGCGATGGGGGTGGGGATCAACCCATCGACCATTGACCAATCGAAACACGTCACGCGGTTGTGCTTGCGTGTACCAACGTGCGGGCGTAGCGTCAACGCATCCTTCCCTCTAGTAGCACTTTTCGACCAATCTCCCGTTTTTTCACACCACCAACTGAAACATGATGACTGTCCAATGAGCGTGAACATAAGTGAACTTTGATCGTGAAGTTCCTTGTTCCGGTAATTATTTAACATACTATTCCCTGGTAGCACGAGAAAACCCAGTCATGATTGAAAAGGCTAACAGACCCGCATTCTCAATTGTGAATCTTCTCACTGGCGAGACTAACAACGAAATCATTTTAACGGGAAATCGAAGAGACGAAATTCCCTCAGGAAATGAAAGTTGCGAATGTCTTCAACAAAGTGAAATCTCGCATTCGGAATCGGCGCCCAATAGCAGTTTTGATCTGCATAGCCCTGCACATGAAGACTCGGAAAAAACACCCCTGCAATTCGAAGACCCCGCTGCATTTATTCAATCCATGTCGCTTTCCACAATCAATATTCAAAGGCTGATATGGCAGGCAATGAAACAGAATCATGAAAGTAAGTTCCAAAGGATTTGCCATTCGATGAGAATATATGATGAATAACGTGATAATATGTAAGCAAGAATTCAAGTAACATTGTCATGTCCTGGTGTCGTCTAACTGTGCTTAAACATACGGTAATTCACAAATTTGTTCATTGTCATCAAAATTTCCTTTAGGTAATGTTGCGTAGATTGCTCTGTGATGAAGTATTCGTAAAACTATTGCGTTCAACAACTTAAACAAGCTCGGTCTATTTAAAATAGCATATTTAAAATGATATAGCAAATTCATTCTAGTGACTTACACAGTGTAAATATAACACTATAGTAATCCTAGGTCTTGGAATAAGTTCGCTGGCGAAGGCAGAATATACTTGCGCCTCGCATGAACATCTAAAATTGAATAGTGTTAAACTTTGTAAATCACTTATAAAATCTGACAAAGCCTCATTGACATTAAGCTTGGCTTTCTGTCTGCGAGCTTAAAAAAACGGAAGCAATTAGAATTGAATAAGTGCACGAAATGTAAGCATATTAAAATCAGTTGATTTTCACCGGAACTTTCGTCCATAGAGTACAACAAAAGATCCCTATTGTCAAGTTTAGCCTTCACACACACATGCAAAGACCGATACTGTGCTGTTTGTAGTCATCTTGCAAGGACAGTATGATCACGCTACGTTTGCATTTGAACACTTGGTATATGGTATTTTATATTGTAGTACATTGAGCAGATCTTTGGGAAATAAATAAATGAAAAGGACCCAGCAAGCGTATGTGGCGTTGTCGTAGTTGAGTTATTCTATGTAGAACAGCTTTAGAAGGACAAGAGCTTTCATATCTCTATTGTAATCATCTTTGTGTCGGGAGTGCGGTCTGTGCAAAGGTCGACGTCTTGATTTCAACATGCCATGGGGTAGATGTTTTGGAATACGACCATTTCTCATTGTGTACACATGTTATCGCAATAGGGTGAAAGTGCACTGTCGACGAATATTAGAAAGCACTTCATGATTCGTTAATTTGTCCATCCACAATATGTTAAATTTAAAATGAATGCTCCTTGAAGGGAAAGCATTCAGCTTCCTTTCTTGGCTTGTGTGGATGGTACAGGTTTCATTACCATAAAGTAAAGCATCATCTTTGTCTTCGCGGTTAACTGGTGGTTACCCCAGACATGTGAGTTCAAGCAGGACAAGATGGCAGCTGCTCTGCCAATCCATTTATGAATCTCCGTGTCTAGCGAGAGTTTATTCGCAATGGTTGAACCAAGATATGTGAAAGGATTTAGTCAACAGTGATGATGCAACACTTCACTGTTTCTTGAGAAAGAACTTTGATGTTTATTCATTTATTATTTTTTATTATATCGATATCGAACTCTGATGTGTGAATGACCTACAACCATATTGAAGTAATGCACTGAGTGCAGCCTTTATAGAGATGAAATTCTGTGATTGAACCAAATACACTAATTTAAACCATCTTTGATTGTATGATTGAAATCCCTTTTAGAGTGAAAATGAAAACTTTTTCACTGCTCATCACTTTTCACTTCAAATTGTGCCTAAGCTATGATTAACTAAATGATGGAACCAATGGCTAAAAGAAATCGATGTGGCTCATATAGTTAACTCAATAGCCGTGGTTTGTTTGACTTCAGTACGTAGAAATTCTAATCCAATCGCTACAAAGGTAAATCGATGCCTGCTTGAGTGAACGGCTGTGAGTCGAGGGAAATAAACGTTGATAACTAGATGTAAACGAGCAAAGCCGCTACAACACCTTGCCATTAACCTGTTTGGCGAAAAAATTTTATAAACACGTTTGCAGCACTCGTTGAGCAATCATTATGTTCACTGGATGATTGTCAAAACGAAATGCTCGCTTTCCGTTAAACTCATTTTGCATTTTGTTATAACTTTCGCCACTGATATTCTTTGTATTTCGTCGCCTGTATTGCGTTCACTGATGCACGTTAGATTAATGAAGGTATAGACCGGCTTAATTGATTTGACTGTAACTAAGGCTTGTACGATGGTGACCTAAATTGGAATATTTTCTGAAGTATACCTAGCCCAGATCCAAAACACAATCAACTTTAAATCCTCAGTTCCATACATTTCCATAGCACACTCACGACCGGTTTCGTGCTGTTTGCATCCATCAGGCAGGGACATCACGATCAGGATCAACAGGCCTGGAAGCAGTAGAAGAATGATAACCCAGTTGAAATTGTAAGCCACTTTTGATTATGATTTTGCCACGACTAACCTGGTCAATCAAATGTGCCCACATACGTATATGGGATTAGCCCCCTGGCACCAAAATTATTTAGGATAATGATAACCACCTATTAGCACCCCGCCACGTGGATGAAAACCTGTCAGCTATATTCATGTTGAGAAAACGGGAGATACGCATCTGTTCTATGGGTCACAACTTCCTGACAAGAACTCGAAGCACCAACATTGCTTTTCACTTAACCATTGGTCCAAATCAAATGGCGTATAATTTGACTTCTTGGAGTGATTACTTCTGAGTCTGTATAAAAGACGCGAGGTTGATAATTGATTATCAGGCACATACCAGGAACATATCTGGGGTCATGGTTATATGTTAGTCTATGTTAAAAAAATGTTCCAGGCATTCGCAGCTATTTTCTCAATACCTGTCACTTTTCATGTCACATCTGCATGAGTATTCGCTAAACATCTCCACAACGCCATAACGCCGCAAATAAAAACACGGATTGCACTACACAGATGTAGATAATTATATTATATTTTCATACGTATTTCCTTATTTGTGTAATTTCCAAGCCAAATGTCGCCCAGTCTGGAAGACTACCCGCGTGTTGAGATTTAACCAAACAACGCAGGAATATCATATAGTTTAGAAACTAGTACACCATAATATTTACTATGGTGCAATTATGCAATACCTCAAAATTAGTACATTAATTCGAGACAGTATTGATAGCATTAAATACTAGACCACTCTTCTGTGAAACTGGCTTTATTCAACACGCCTAAACATGTAATATTAGCTAATAACATGAATATTCTCACGTATTTAACTTGCTCCCGTTTACTCCCAATCATGTAGATCTCCTCCAAGAATTTTTAAACAATTCACGATTGACAACGCAATCATCTCAGTATCAATTACCTGGTGTGCAGCACAATGTATCGTCAGATTCCTGGTCAATGCGTACCACACCCAACAAACTCAGTTCTGGGAATGCTCCGCTTCATCACCTACTCTGTCTTCCGGAACAATTGACCGCCCCGTGTGGTGAGTGGTCAAAGCACGAGTATGGCTTGAAACAAACGCTTCCAGTGGAAAATTTACCGTCTCGACTATCTGGTCGAGATTTCCTCACAGACCGATCCACTACCACAATGGCGTTACATGTTAGAAAGAAGCGAACTCGAGCTGCATTCTCTCATGCGCAAGTCTTTGAACTGGAACGTCGGTTCAATCAGCAACGGTATTTATCCGCGCCGGAAAGATCGGAACTCGCGCGCATTTTGAAACTGTCCGAGACACAGGTTAGTGTGTAGTAATTTCTCAATGGAATATATTGAAACAGTCAATACTACTTATCCGATTTCGTGAGATTGGAAATATGACACCTCTACAGTAATCAATCGTTGATTAATCTCGGAGTGACCTTCTAATGAATTTCGTGGGTAATTTACTCTGACGTAAAGATCATTCCGGCGATCGTTTCAAATTCAAAAATTCAAATTTCGAAAAAAATGTCCCAGCTACTTGTAAAGTCCTAAGCTAGTTGAATGAATAAAATGATTTTTGAACGCATTAACAATTGTTGCTATGGTGATCTAGATGGTCATTAGTGCTCGCAGGAAGTGGGGGCCGACGTATTGATGTAAGAATTCAAATTTCAACTTATTTGTGTCCTGTGCCTGCCAAACTCGTATGAAATACGCGATAACAGACGAGGTACATTGTTCCACGAAATTTCAGATTTCACTAAAATTCACCAAGGTTGTTTTCGACTATTTGAAGAAGCGTGCTTCACCAACACATTACTTTGCCTGAAAGATTCCCTCAAGTGTTGCGCCTGGTGTTATCAACTGTCATATCACGTGCTGCAATGTTTTCTTAGGTTGGCGAGGCTAAGCTCACGTAGATTGTTCCGTCGTAGGAATTGAATAGCTGAACAATAATCGAGTACTCCTGTCGAGCGCGACACCATCTTGATTTCATGAGTTAGAATGGGTTCGAATTAAAACTATCAGATTTTTGACCCAATGATCCTTATCGACTGACTTAACAAAAATGGTTGACGAGTTCGGAAGTGTGATATGACTGTTGGTGATTTAATTATCCTGGGATGTAAGATACAAGTGGTCGGGGAATATTAGTACACGTGGCAACTAGAAAGAAACCCTTCATTGATAATTGAATGCTTACTTCTACTATACAGCCACGTTCAACAGGCATTTGTTTACAAATACTGTTGACACTGTTCACTCTGGTGGCACAGTGTAAGGCGTTGCCTTCAAGGTGGAGATAAAGCAGACAATGATCTCGGCTGCTAACCGTAGAGTACGCCGATCGTGCCTGTCTCTGTGAACGTTGTATGGGAGATTGTTCCTCTCTAATCGGAATGTTTGGTCATTCTAAACGCTGCAGAGCTTGAAACCATCATGCGCTTGTGACCTACATCCTTGGTCGACATCGATCGAAGGAGGCCAACAACAATAACTGTTCTCATTGAGGAAGGACAGTTTAGTTGAGATTGAATTCCAGACACCACATAATACACTAAACAAAGAAATATGATCTAGAAAACGCGCTATCTTTATTTACTCTCGAAATTATCATGGAATTCACAAGCATATTGCTTCGCTAATAATTTTCAAACGACCTTCTCCATTCAGGTAAAAATCTGGTTTCAAAATCGCCGTTATAAAACCAAGAAGCGTCAGCTGGCAAACATTCGCGCTGGATCCATCCTCTCTAACTCTTTGAGGTCATCCAACCATAACGACATCGCGGATGAGTCAAACAACAATTCGCAAACATTCAACGAGTTGAGCAAAGAAAACGGTGTCGATCCCGCGCATGAGACCCCGATCGATAAAGCACCGTTTCCCAGCGAAACGTTGTACCAAAATTATCCCCAATTTAATGAGAAATTTTATCGGGATTATTTTAAAGCGGCGTTAGAATGTTCGAATTTGAAATCCCAGACAACGATGAACAAAGATTCTTCGTCAAAAATCCCAAAGTTTGGCAATCCTTTCCCTGGAAACCCGCTTTGGAACAGTTCCGATAAGAACATGATTCAGCAAATGTAATATACGTGTATATTGTGAAAATAAAACATATTAAACTATATCGTTTTCATATATGTTGTCTGAGTAACGTTGCCTTGGTAACGTTTCGCTTCTGACACAGAATCTTCGTCAGACCAAGGGTGCCGGTACGAATAGGGTTTCTGGTTCAAAATGCTTTTACCTGAACAGCACTAAGTTGTCAAAGACAGACAGGCGAGATCAAGATCAATTCATCCACTCTCTCATGCTGAGTAATCTGCTCTAACGGATTCATTTCAAAATTTCTTTTCGTGACTATGGATTTCCGAACACATTCAAATACCTTGCTTCCCCACTAGTCGTTTGAATCACAGCTGGTTCACGGCACTTCAGAGGGCCAGCGCATTTACTAAGTAAGATATTGTAAACATACTCGACGATTTAGGATGCATCTTCTAAGTTCGTTCCGTTTAAAAGCTGAAGGGAAAATCCATTGGGAATAAACGGTTTTAAAAAGCTTCTGCTCTGAACTGTGAATACGTGACATGGAAAAATAAGTGTCACCTGGGGTGTGAAATCGTGTTTGCCATTGGCTACAAGTCAGATAAAGATGTCGCGTGTCAGAAATACAAACGGGGATTTCACGTTATGTGTATTCGGAGCTTGGAATGAATGAATGGTTCGGCTGGACCAATCATGTTGTTCTGCCTGATGATGATATGCTTCCAGAAATGGAATCTGGAATGTAACTGTGAGCAACATGAAGCAATGTTTTGATCTCCTTCAACGTGATCTGCGTTCAGCAGCCAAGAGGTAATCGAATACCGAGGCATATTTAATTGGATAACACAGGGAATATAATTGTTGGATGGATGTTCACAAACCGGGTGTAGATATTGTGGTTTTGTTGAGAAGCTCAGTGTTGTAAAGTTGCTAATGTGGTTTAAAAGCCTAGATGAGTTTGCGGTTAGCAACAAATTGCGTGTTTGTAGCATAAAAATTAAAACAATAGAAAACACATGGAGGTTTTAAATGGCTGTTCACGACACTCGATAGACGGAGGCATATTCAAAATATTCGGTTTGCATTATAAACCATGGCAGTGTCAATTATATACCGGTTTTCGGTGAGTTCATTATAATCAAGTTTCATGTAAATTCGCCAGGATGCTTGGCTGTGTATTATGTGGAAATCATTATACTAACATGAGTATCCTCTTAATTATTGTAATTTCGATATGTATATATATATATATTGCAGGTTGTTGTGGTTGACCTCCTTCAGTCGATGTCGACCATGGATGTACACCACAATCGCATGATTTTCTCATGCTTCACAGCTTTTCGAATGACTGAGCAGTCCGATTCGGGAGGAACAATCTCATCCGCAGCGCTTGCAGCGAAAGCAGAACTCGGGCGATCGGCGTCAGTTGCACGCCGGCGACGAGATCTGGCAATTCAAGTATTTTGGTCTAAAAAGCAAATACTTTACATTAACCATAGCTTAAAAATATCGAGAATGCCAAAAAACAAAAGGATGTTTTCTCAATATGGAAAGTCAGGTTATGCACTCAGGTACGAGGCTGGATTTGGTCAACATGTAATTGTCATGTTCAGCCTTGAGTATGTTTTGGCATGATGTACAAATGATGTGTGGGGGCAGAGAGTTTCATATAAAACAAAACTTGGATGGCAAAGAAATCCTTCGACAATTTGATCTAGAGTGTGGAATAATTAACTTGTACCCATGAGATTGCCATCACGTGCTTTTTGCCGATGAAACATCTGTTCAAGTGAGTGATTCACCAGTTTGTAGCGCAGTCGTATACGTGTTCTAGCAAAGCCATGCCCTTTTGTAACCGTGAGGACATGCTTGAACAGAGTACTCCATTGTTGGCCGGATAAAAGTGTTAATTATCCGTGGAAGTGCCTACTTAGTAAAACCACCAAAGATGCTTCTGAGCAGTGCTAACCTTTGGATGGATCTTAAGTTTGAGAAAGCAATCAGCTTAACAAAAACCACAGGGTGACGAGGTATACACAGTAGAAAATATGTGAAAAATTTCAAGAATCAATGAGGACAGTCACATCGCACGGTTCGACATGTATTTATCGAGCTTTGAAGCGAAAACCTCTACTGATTCCGACCCCATGATTTCTTCGGGCAAGATGTTTCACGTGAAACAAATCCTAACCGAGAAAAAATTCCGAAGAATATCCAGTCGAGAAAGTGGAATGCTCAAAGGCATTAAATATCTGCGTGTCCGAGTAAGGCCCTTGGGATTTAGTAAATGTTTTAGTGGATGATTGTCGGTGGGCAAAAGTTTAAATGCTAGCCTAGGGTCACACCTTATTCGTTGTTGGGTAAAATCATGTAGGCGAAACAAAGTTATACTTGAATGCCACTGTTACAACGAACCACGATGTTCAAACACAGAATCACAAAGTGATTCTTCGTCAATCACTCAAGGCGCTTATGGATGACCAAAATAAGGTGTTGCTCACATCCCCGCACTTACGCACCACTACCAGTTTCTAGCTGTTTACCGTCATCATGTGGAGACAGTAAGATTAGTTTCAGTAAGCCATGAAACAGTGGATAAGTGGTAAACAAATTTATACTTGAATGCCACTTACATAGGGTTCGTACAACGAGCCCCGATGTTCAAACATAGAAACTGATTAGCATTATACGACTATTTCAAGGCTCACTGAACCTAATCCTACTGTCCCCACGTGAAGACGGCAAACAGCCAGAAACCGGTAGTGGTGTGTACGTGTGGGGTATGTGAGCAACATTACTTTGGTCATGTAGGCCTCGTTTGGACATTCTCTCTTGGAAAGGCAACGTTTTGTAACAGAAGAACAACTTAGTCGCACGGTGATAAATCCTGTCAAATAGTTCAATATCCTTCCTCAGCCACGGTGCCCGAGCTTAGATTGAATATTCCATAACAGGACGTACATATATATTAATTAACACGGGTAAGGTTTCTTGCGTGAATCTCCCGAATATGCTCTTAAGCCGACTCAAGATACGGCGGGATATATTATGCTCAGTTCGGGAAGGATGTCCGGGCTTGAGTTACACGACACCCTGCCACCTAGATCCTTTTCAGCACTAGTCCAGACGAGATTTTGCGTGCCAAGCTGATACGTGTGGTGCGATGCCGCAGCATTGTACATTTCGCAGGATTAATAGGAAACTCATTTGTCTGAGACCAACTGTATAAGGTGCACAGATCCTGTTGTAATACCATACAGTCGTTAATAGTCCTAGAGTGCTTGACAAAGAATCACTTTGTAATTCAGTGTCTGAACATCGTGGTTCGTTGTACGAACCCTATATAACAGTTGGCATGCAAGTATAATCTTGTTCACCCAATGTCCTTTAACAAATCATTCTTATACACAATAAACAAAAGAGGCCGAAGCACCGAGCCTAGTGAAACACCGCTTGTGACCTATAGTCTTCTAGAGAGGATTTTGCCAACGCGTACATGGACGTAACTATCAGTAAGATGGTCCCTTAACCAATTCAGTCAAAACACGTGACCTCAGATCTCTCACATCAAATCAATCGGGTAAACGAAACCCATTTGATTGATTTTATTGTTGTGTACCCAATAGTTATCTGTCTCACTTTAACATGTTTTATCAACAATGCCCAAAATATGTCGGGAATGGTTCATACACTAAAACCTTTTGGCCGTTACACGCGGAAATCAGAACGACTGACTAGAATTTCATTAATATCGATCATTGATTCGGTAACCTGTTCATATTTTTCAGATATATATTCGCTAACTAGGTTCCAACTTCCTTGTAATTCCCATCAGTTACACATGCTTCGCTGATAATCTATTCGTGATTTTATAATCATTGCGCAGGTCGTTCAAATCGGGGAACAATGCACAAGTTTCGTAACTGACCCGAGTTGGCCATAGTTACCAACTTTAGTGTGACACTGATTCAGGTCATCTTTGGGTTAATCGTCTGTAGAGCGTGAAAATCCACTTGACACATTCCGTAAAAGGCCTTAGACGGGTGACAATGGATTAGATCTGTGAAATTCAACTTATCCAACTAATGGCATGCAACCTGGCAGGTTGCCATGGGGATTTAACATGTGTGATGAAAGGTTGAATAATTTTTACAACCTTAGTGTGCTAAGCCCTCTGTCATCACCCACAATTCATCACTTTTATTGATTGCTGTGAATGAAAATTAAGTGTGGTATGATTCCAGACGTAAACCGCATAAGATGAGAATAACGTAGAAATGATATTTAAAAGTTTTCAAT
Organism: Atriophallophorus winterbourni; assembly: GCA_013407085.1. NCBI lineage: Eukaryota > Metazoa > Platyhelminthes > Trematoda > Plagiorchiida > Microphallidae > Atriophallophorus > Atriophallophorus winterbourni. Next base: position 8,370 of record JACCGJ010018281.1, on the reverse strand, counting down.
GGCGGACGGTCAATTCAAGGGCTTGTCAGCATGATTAAAGCTCATCTAACTTGTGCTGGTTCATTACGTATTGTTTCTGACACTTATTTCACCCACTATAAACCGATAATGTTGAAGAAATCAGCGTGTTTCAACTATTCCTTGGTAAATGGCGACGTCATAAAAACAAGATAGAGTTTCATAAAAATATGTTGATTTAAGGACGTATTTGTGAGCTATAGTAGTGCAGGTGAAATAACTAGACAAAAATGCTTCCAATGCGACGAACAAATTCTTACATCGAATGAAATGACACGAACCCTGGCAAACAACTTGTTTGTTTTGATATAATGTCGCCTGACATAAAATTGAAAGAGTGATCCTTTCCCAGAGAAAATGACAACGATAACAAATTTCATAGTCTCAAATTTGTAATCAATTTTGCGGAGAACTTTGTATGCAAAAGATTAGAGCCATTCTAGTTAATGATTCGCTTTGAACACAGAAGCATTGTCCGACCAAGGTGTAGTCACGAGAGCGAACATGATTGAGCAAGTGCTGGGGATGTGAGCACCAGAATACAATGACTAAGTAGAATTCACACCAACCACCTTTATTTGACCTCACCGCTAAGCAGCCTATAATAGGGCTAGGGTGAGTCAAGTTACCCAGGCGAGACCAGGTTCAGTGATCGATTAGCCCAATATTACGTGTGTTCTCATCAAAATGATACAAGTGAACATGGTTAAGGTCGGGTGACACTGGCTGACATGTTATACTTGTATGCTACTGTTGTTTAGGATTCATACAAAGAACCACGATGTTCAAACACAGAATCACGATGTGAAGCCTGCTAAGCGTTCAAAGTGCTTATAAGAGACCCTCAATCGTCAGACCTTTAATCCCCATTCACTTAATCTTCAGTCACTTAATCCCCAGTTCGATAACTTCTGAATAATGCAGAATATGTTTAAATGAATTTATTTAGCAGGATAGATATGCAGTCGATGTAAAGAACGTCAATCTTTCCGTAGTTGAGCATCGCCTAATTGCTCGAGATGTCATGCCATGCAACGAAAACTAAGTGAACTAAAGATGAAAGCAGATTATGATGCAGACGATGATTTACGCCTCATGATGTAGTCGACACATAGTCGACACGCAAATAGTGGTGTTGCTCGAACGAATAATGCTGTATAAGGTTGGCATCATGCATTACAGTCACACTTTTCTTGCCAACATCCCACCATGTGGAAATTTCTTAGCGGTTTGCGAAAGGATTGCCGACAGCATACGGTCTCAGTTTTTCAAGCAAGTGCTAGAGTTCATATCAAACAGAAGAAGAAGTATGCTGAGATATGCGCCAGGACATCTCGAGCAATTCAGCGATGCTCAACTACGGAAAGATTAACGTTCTTAAAATCAATTGCATATCTATCATGCTAAATAAATTCATCTGAACGTATTCTGCATTCTTCAGGAGCTATCAAACTGGGGATTAAGTGACTAGGGTGAAGTGACTTGAGGGTTAAATGTCTGGGGATTAAGGGTACAGGGATTAATTTACGGAGATTAAGTGTCTGACGATTAAGTGAGGGTTTGGATTTCCTGGTCATGCGTTTGACCGTATGATGGTTTTCTATCTAGAACTAGAGTGATCTTGCTTGACTTTTTTCACGAGTGCACTTCGAGCACACTAGTTTATCAAATACAACATGAAAATGATGTCGCAGAACACAATGTTGATGTCATAAGGTTGCGAAATTTATAGGAAGAAGCAAATTTCGGTTTTGTTCCAAGTGAGTCTTACAGGTTTGAAATAGTTGGAAAATGGCCCCGATGACGGCAAACAGCCAAACTTCAAACTCTCTCTTCCGTTTCATTTTAGTTATTTACCTGTACGTATTACATGAGCAAGATTTCTTGGTGTGCTTGAGTGTTTGATAGTGAGCAGTCAGAATAGACAATTTTATTAAGCGATCTTTGTAATTCATCAAAGAATAGATATCCGAAAGACAACATGTATTGGCCATTAAATTGTTTCACGAGTAGTATCCACTGAGAATATTTAGTGTCCATGCTATATGTGTGTTTCCTTTATTACACCGAGTTTACGGTAGCAAGTTCGCGAATGTGTATTAGCATTTTGCGTATGAATATGATATCAAGTGCGGCTACCATAAAGTTTATGTTAACATACTGTTCACGAAAGCGTTTGAAGAAATATGTGCTGCCCATTTATCGTTCACTGCCGAAATGGGTCCAGAGATTTGTTCTCCCATAAATTAGTTTTTCAATTCTGGATCGTTATGACACATAGGTCGAATTAGAATCTTCGGTCAGATGTAGATATGTGAGGGTGAAGTCCATTGTTCGCCCGACTTATCTACTTGACCTAAGTTCAGTGTTGGTCATAATTAAGAACGATTAACTTTTCTCGCCAAGCTTTGATGGAACACCGAGTTCAAAGTGGCGAGATCAGCAAAACCTACGGTCTCATTAATTTTGTCCGATTAAAGCGAACAATGGCAAACTTGTCTCAAGTGTTCCGTCCTCGATCACCGGTAAGCTACTCAGTTGAAATTATCCGTGGTATCTTTACTTCTTCACCGTTACCGCTGGTTATTAAAAAAGAGCTACAACCTATAAACTTTGGTTCAATTCCAATCATGTTAACAAAAGTAATACAATACACGAAACGTTGAATTTTGGTTTTCGTGACCACATGTACTCGCTGTCTTACCTACAAATTTAAGGGTTACTGTTTAAAACTAGTGAATTCTGGTGTTAAGATAAAGTCCATTAGGTGTAAATTACATTGCAGGTTATTGAACGCAGCGTCATTGGTAATCATTATTGTCCTATTAGACATGCCGTTTTCAAGTAATAACGAATTAATTCTATTACGGTTTCTGAATTTCGGGCGGAACATTCACGAGGTCCATGTGAATCTGAAGGGCATAAAACGTGTGACAGATGAATGTTTCTCATATTCCGCATTTGATTCCCCCAGTGCATAAACAATTTCTGTTCGCAAAGAGACAATGCAAAACTTGCGCACACTGTGACATCGCTATACCGAAAACAGAATCCACAACATGCTTCAATGCGAGACCATTACATTCTCAATGAGTGGTTCAGCTCACATCTTCCGCACTTATTCAAGAATAAAGCAATCGTCTTGAGTCTCTGATTCTGATGTTGCGTATTTGTTTCTTCTGATTTAACCATGAATTTAGGTTTTAACATTGTTTACCGCTCTACCGTTGTCTGAAGTTCTCTGCTCGTTTGTTGTAGTGGGTGAGACGCCTCGACTCGGAATCACTGCGCTTGAAGATATCGTTCTCGAAGGAGTTCATGATCGACATGGCCTTCGATGGACTTGACGCAGACTTTGTATATGTAGATGACACGGCTCTTCTTCCTTATTCGCTTCTTCTTCTTGTCGACCTTGTGTACCTAGAAGCCTTTTTGCAGCTTTGCCAAAAAGTACATTCAGAGCCATGAGTCAGTAGAGAGACGCTAACCACGGAACTCACTGGACCTAATCTTTACTGTCTGCATGAGTAGGTGACAAACAGTCAAAATCCGGCTGTAGACTGTAAGTGCGGGTTATGCGAGCACCACAATACATCTGTTGACTGAAATCGACTTCTACGTGGTTGTGTTTGAGCAACGTGGTTATTTGCGTGAACTAGCTCCAATGTAAAACTTTATTTGCCACTACATGAAATTGGTCTTCCTTTTTTAAAGGTGCGAAAACCGATTTAGATATATTCTCCCACATATTCAAAAACCACGATAAATATTCAGAATATCATTTTAATGCCCGAGGCAGATTTAAATTATTGATGCTGAAAACGTTATATGTTTGACAATTGTGATTCAGCGTGATGCTAAAATCGTGTATTGCGCTAACACAGAAGCCGACCTTCATCAAACAGTGGAATATGCGGTAGAGGTCTGGGCTCCTTGGATGCGAAAAGATATTGCCTTCTTCGATAAAATTTACCACAGAGCAACAGAGTTAGTGAAGAGTCTTCGTAACGTTTTATACACTGAAATATTGTGACGCCCAGGTCTATGTGACTGTACCAGGATGAGGATAGGACGAGATATTATTCCTAATTATCTAAGTGTGTCCACCGATGGACATTTACTAAAATACTTGTTTGAAGAGTGTGGTGACAAAATGGCACGCGGACATACGCTGTTCCTTTACATCCCAAGTTCCCGTATTGATTTTCGGCGCATTTGTTTACTATAGGTGTTATATTTTTCTAGAATTACCTACCTTAGCATGTGATGAACTTGTAGCACACCAGTGTTTCTACACATTTATTATTGTACACTTCTATTTACTCCATCTTTCGCTAACATGTAATTCAATTGTCTGTCTGCATCACGTGTATATTGATTGACCTTCGTCGCCCGGCCAGTGACATTGACCAGTTCAATACGTCATATGACATATGTAAAGAAGTAGATAATAAGAGCAACGATCATGATGATATCGGAGACAAGAACATCAGCAGGCAGCGAACAACACTACTGCCCTTTTCTCTATTCCATTACTCCTTTCCCTTCAAACTTCTTTGTACTGCATAACGCCGTCACTCTAGAAAAGATAAGATTCTGAATACGAGCGTTCTTCCGTGAGCCAAGACGAGCCTGTTCAAAAAACAAAGCCGTCGCTAGAACGCGGTCGTCAGAAAACACCACTAAAATCCAACTAAAAACTCTCTTTTAATGGCGATATTCGAAGTGAAATTGGACATACACTTAAAAACAAACATTAATAGTGAGTCATATATTTCCCATGATGTATTACTTTATTTACTATTTATTACTTCATTACATTTTCAATCATACCGCAAACCTGTATACTATTTTTAACCTTGCATTGTACTGAGTTTAAGGAAAATAGTCTTGTTTGACGGCACGAAAACTTAAAATTGTTTAATTTTTTCCCATCCTGTAAAATAAAAGCGGTGTATCAATAACTTTGACGAACAAAGAACAACGAAGAAGAAATTGTCATTATACACGTAACCAATTATTTCTCAATGCCTGAATTTCCTTTACAGAACTGATCAAAAATATTTATTTAAAAAAAACCCGCAAATTGTTGGAAAAACATCATCTTCAACTTTCCCAGAAACTTTCCGTCTAATTGTCCAGCTTACTGGTTGACAATTTGTCACAACTCGCGGGAAAGCAACGACTACAGCAACTGTCAAAGTTTTGCTGCTGATGGCTGATACAAGACAACACAACACAAATCCACGCACCACCTAGTCTGCACTTGTCCGACACCCTTTACCGACGCGGGGGATGGTAAACTATCCATTCGAGAACTTCACACCTTGGTCTACAAGCACCTTGACAACTGAGTGCCTTTCGTTTGTTGCACCACTTTGTCCCAATCGTCAGTTCGCTTTCGGTCGCTTTTTTCCACAACGCCGATGTGCTGTTTCGCTAAACTGGTCTTCACCAACATGTCAGGTATGGTTGTACCAGAACAGGGTCATCTCGCATAGTTGGTAAGTTGGTAGGCTAATTAATTATTAATTTGGGTAAAGACGAGGACATTGGTGCTTTGGTAAGTGTGTGTGTGTGGAACAACATGAAAAGGGATGGTAGAGTATTTAGGAAGTTCGCATTAATAGACGCATGTGATTACTTTCGAATGTATGGAGTTGCGTTATGGGGTAAATTTAACGAGTATACTGCAATGACATCCATGGAACGAATGTTCTGTTTTGGGGGTAGGTTTTCGGTTTATGAGCCCCGGTGTCCAGGTGGATACGACGTATGACTTCCAATCGCTTGGAATCCAGCTGCGGGTGCACATTTCAAGAGAGGTATTGCTTAACCCACTTATTTGCCTTATCCATGAGTAAAATATGCACTTTCCAAGCTAGAAACTCATTTTCCGTCAGTACAGCTTCCCGCTAAAGAAATGGAAGAAATGTACAAACCAAATGGGAGTTAGCAGCCTGTTAAGGAATAAACACATTCAACAAGGTTAGTTATGGACTATAGACTTAACTGTAGACGACATTTTTGAAAGACACAAATCGAAACATGATTAAGAGTGTAGTCTGACTGCACGGCACTTTGCCTGGATCAGGCTTGTGCATTCATTCATTCATTCGTATGCGTTGTTGGTCCTGAACCCGGGCATCGAAACAAACTAAACTTCCTGACCCCTTGAATCTGCACATGTCACTCAACTCTGCAAACGAAAACAATTACTGCCGTTTGGATTTTTCCTGATTCTTGAACTGCTCAGCAAGCAACCAAATCCTTTTTTGCTTGTTACATTATTCGTACTTCCCAGTTTATTCTCTGTTTTTCTGTAAAGCCATATGTTTTTTAGTCCATTAAAATTGAATTGAATTATAACCTCTTGAACAGGATTGCACCCGTTGTGTATTAATGGCTTTGGTTTTTCAACGTAAATTACAATGCTAATTGTTCAGAAGCTATCGAAATTTCTTCACGAACAAACATGACAATTACAAAGAATGCAAACTGGAAGGAAAGGTTTCCTTATTTTTAGTTTACAAAATACATGTAGCACATCGTTATTCCACACCCAGGTAAAAGCTTTATTTAACTTATGCTCTGTGATGCTCACATCTACCGCACTCACACTTACCAACTGTTTGACCTCATCAAGTAGAAACAGTAGAATTACTTTCAGTCTGCCTTTAGTTGAGTTCGTTCACACAAACCACACTGACATAAGAGACAGCGCTTGCGTGGAACATTCAACTTTCACAAACGTTATATAAGCTTGCATACGGAATGGCAATTGAACGAACCAGGTTCGGGAACAACGGTTGATCGCTTCGATGGCAGATAAACTACTTTACCATTCATCATTATCACCATAATTGGTTGCTACTTCATGCATAGCATACTATGTTAAGCATTTATGCACTGCTTTAGCACTCACCAACAGTGACCTTACTGTCTGCGCATGGAAAGATAGTATGGCGTAATGCACGAAACGCTAGCACGGGAAGTGAATTAGGAATAAGTTGCCACAAAATAATTGGAGATGTGTTACTAGACAAACTTGGTCGATGCATAGACCTATTTGAGCAAGCGTTCGCTGCCCGTTCAGGATTTTTGCTAAGCTCGGAAGAAAGACGTTTGTGAAAGCGACGTGAAAGCTCTGGACATTGGCGTAGCGAGTTGATACAAATTGCTCTCGAACGCTCACTTTGGAAGTACTGGATAAAGCGTCGTCTGCCATCTGGGGGAAGAGCAGATACTTCTCCCTGCTGCTTCACGTAGATCACACAGTCAGCTTGCAACTGGCATCAATAGACCTAGTATCGATGTGAGCGCTGCGGGTAAAACTGTTCCTGCCGAATTGAAATGTTTAGTCATTCAAAAAACTGTGGAGCATCAAACAATCATGCACTTGTAATATACATCAATGGCCAACATCGACCGAAGGAGGCCAACAACAACAGCAAAAACATCAACATTGATCGAGCCAATTCAAGGAGTGTCATGTGACACTGAATCCAGTTTAATGCTTGATATCGATCACATTCATTGTTCATGTTTCAGTTTTCTTGTGAGGGTGTGCTGTAGAGCATGATGTGAAATACCAAAAAGGACAGCCTTCGCTTTATTCTTGTCTTTAACCCACAAAATGGGAATTTTTAGTAAAATTCCTATATTTCTTAACATCCAAACTTTAAGGGCTTCCCAACTCAGTCAATTTGTTTAGCTCTAAATGGGTTGATTTGCCGTGGTTATGTTCTCGTAGAAATTCAATGCAGGAGGGATACCATTTCGTTGACGATGGTTTCAGGTTACCGAATTCTTGGCAATAATAACAGACATCTACTGACTAATACTTGATGGTGTTGCATTACCGCATCTCCAAACTTTCCCAGAAGCACGTCCAAGTATGCTACGTTTTACACAACGAGAGTGTTATATTTTACCGAAGTATTTCCTAATGGTGTGCATTAAACCGAGATGTAAAGTCAATTCGTTTTGTTGTTGGCCTGATTCGATCTATTCCGATTATGTACGTAAATCACAAACGCATGTTCATTTCATAATCCACACCATCTAACGTGAATACACCATTCGCTCCAACTCTCCAGCAAACACTCTTCCCAAGCTTGAAGATAAAAATTCTCACGAACTCTCAAAAGAGAACGAATAAGTTCGTGTTAGCTCGCAGAATTCATGTTAAGCGCTTTCAATATCTATCTATCTATCTATCTATCTATCTATCTATCTATCTATCTATCTATCTATCTATCTATCTATCTATCTATCTATCTATCTATCTATCTATCTATCGATCTATTCTCATCTATCTATCTATCTTCTATCTTCTATCTATTTATCTAT